>JADHZB010001758.1:0-69085 GCA_015657535.1 Nephromyces sp. MM_2019
ACACACACAACACACACACACACACATACAAACACACACACACTTTATCCCCCTAATTTTTCTTCTTCTACATACAGACTAGCGAATTTGAAAGAAAGGAATACATACAGCTTTTGAAAAACATTGAAGAAACTATGGAGGCAGTCAAAAAGAAGCGGCACAAACTCAACGTTTCACAGCTTCTCTTAGGGAATGTTAAGGTTTTCCATGAAGAGGGAGATTCCTCTTCTGAAGCTACTCCTCTGCTAGCTTACAAGTATGTGATGCTTTTATCCTCTTAACCTAGGCTTTTGCTGATGTATGCTTCCGATTTTGTGTGTGTGTTGTGAGTTGGAATGCGTGCAGCCTAGTCTCTGCAAGTAATGGATAGATCATATTTCTAACTCTACATTTAGCTCTCTGAATATCTAGGCAATTTCTCTGGTGTACATACAAGGCAATTCCATGATTTTTTCGGCTTTTTAAGTGTGTTCGTGAGTATCTCGATGAGATATGCTATGATGTCCTCTATTTTGTATATATAGCCACCTATGTGATGCTAGTTCAGTGTACTCAAGACTTTGTTTTTTCTTGAAAGTTTTTGTTTGTCTGTTAGCAGTGATAAACTCTAGGGATATCAATGGCTCTTTTTAACTGTGTTTATCTGTCATTACCATGGAGGATGCGAAAACGGTGCTTAAATGCGAGAATAACAGCCTCTTTCTCGTTGTAAAACCCTCATATTTTTGTAGACTTCAGCGTGTGTGAGTGTTTCTTAGAACATATTATGGAACCACTTAGGAAAGATATATCTATGGGGTTTTAAAACTGCTTATTTCATGTGCAGATTCATTCTTTGATGATTTATATGTTGTTCACTGTGTGCTGCTAGGCAAGTGCTAGGATTTCCCCCTTGTCGACTTGCATAAAATGCGTTTTCAGCTGCCTGAGTGACAGCATTGCAGCTTTTTTAACGCACACACTTGCATCTCTTTTGAATCAAACCCTTTTTTTTTCTCTTCAAATTCCACGTTATTTGCATTATTTTCTACACATTTGCACATTATACAGAATGTTCAAAGAAACTAGCACACACAAGTTTTTTCCCCAATTTTTTAGCCCATTAGTGCAGCCGATATACTTTGTTACCTACTAAACTTTGCTTCTACAGGAAGAAGCTACTTGAAGCTCGAAATGAACGTATAAGGCAGCGGGTGCATGCTGAGAGATCAGCTTTAGAGGAAAGGAAGCGTGTGGCATCTAACGGGGCTGAGCAATCGGGTAAAGAAAAAATATTTCGGAAAATATATGTTTGTGTGTTGCCACGAGACGACTATATTACTTTGAATTCTCAAGGAGTTTTATCTTCAATATAATTTAAGTCTGTGGAGCTCTATCAACGCTGCTTGAATACTGTGCAAACTACTCTTTTCATAGTAGAAAAGTAACACAGGTGATTTCGTGCTGGCAATAAGTTTTTGAAGAAGAAATTTCGAACTTTTATGTTTTATAGACCCATTAGACGATTATGAAGAAGTAGAGCTGACACGATCTCAAATAAAGCGAGCAAAGAGAAGGAAGCTAAAGGTGAGAGAAGCAGCTAATGCTGGTGTGTTTTTTTGGAGTTTAATTTTGAAGAAAAGCACAGCAATACTGAGCAGCATCAGCACACATGCAACGCACACCCCCACACACACTTCCACTAACATACCCACTGACATACCGAAAGCAAAATTCTCTGTTACAAATCGATTGAAGGCTTAATATGTTTCAGCATTTCACTAAAAGTTTTTAAGAGTTTTGAAACTTAATTTTATAATTCCAAGCATTAGGGACATCTCTTTTGCTTAAGTAATGACTGGTTTCCCTCAGTGAGTTGCTTTTATAATGTTGAAGTTAGAGTTCCTAGAACAACTCTTTTTTCTTGAGATTTTTTGATGAATGGTGTGTCCTGTTTGCTTCTTTTCGTATCATCCGTTTCATCTTCTGCCCTGATATATTGTTTTTTCGCAGCTTGAACAAGCAAAAACCGACGCAGTGACGTCAGAATTGGAGGAAACCGATAACGGAAAAGAAAAAACTGCCTCGAAGTCGCAAACTCTGCACCCTAATGAAGTATCTAAGCGAGTTGATGATAGTTTAGAGGAGGCAAGTCCTTGTTTTCCCTCATAATATCCATTTCTTTGTTCTAACTAGTTTTTCTACTAGCAAAAATGAGTTTTTTTTGTAGGCGAAAATATCATTATCTTTCGAGCTTTGTTTTCCTGAATAGTAAACTTGTGTCGAAAGATTGCTTCTTTCTTTAATTTTGCAGAATTTACCCCTCTTTTTTACGTTTGCAGAGCGGTATTGCAAGTTTTTTCAATGAGTGTCGTGTGCGGAAGCCGAACTGTGTTTCAAGCTTTTTCAGCTCTTTGCGAGAGCGCCTTGCCTTTTGCATGATTCGCCACTCTTTAATACTTCTGCTGCACACCTTTTGAACTGTGATCAATGTTTTTTGTACTAAAACAATTTTTTCGCGCTGCGTCGACAGGATATCCTCGAGGAATATGATTTACCTAACGATGATAGCGAAGAAGAATAAGATGAAGTTAGTCTGAAAATTAGGCTCAGCTTATCCGTCACGCATATAATTTTTTGCGACTCGCCAGCGATGAAAATATACCTTTGCAGGCTAAAATTAAAGAGCTTCTAATATCCTACTCTCTGATGAATATGAGAGGCTACTAATGTTTCAAGGGAGGATATATTTGTAGTGACTTGATCAAAAAAGTCGCTAATTCCAGGGCCGATAAACTTCTTAAGGCGCGGCAATCTCGCCGGTGATCTTAGTTGTGTGTAACTCAAAAAATTCTTCCTCGCGGATAAAAAATATTTTGTAGTGCGGAAGAAGACGGGTAGAGACGTCTTTCCCCTTTGAAATTTCATGGACTAGTATTTATTTTGTTGAAAAATTGCTTTTGGAAATGCTTCTCGGATCCGATTTTTTCTTGCGGGGTTTAAATTTAATGCTCTAATACCTCAAATGAACTAAAGACTGTTACGACAAATTGCTATATGCGCGGAAAGCTACTACATGTGCTGCAAACTACCTCACATTGGTAGTGTCTTATCATTTTATGTGAAATTGCTTAGGAGTTTCATAAAGTATTGCTTATTCGTGCATTCATGCTTTCTTTTGGCTAACTCGTGCGTCACTGTCCCCACAACCTGTAGCGGCTTCTTGTTAGAGGATAACCCCTTTTTTGCAGGGATTCAATGATGCGGTAACAATACAATCTTGCACCGGCGGTATTTCAATTAATCAGCCTTGACGCTGGCAGCAGGATGCCTTTTTTTAGCCAAATTTCATCCCCCGCTACTCAAATCAGACTTTATCAAATTTTTTTGCCGCGAATTTTATGCGGCGTTTTGCAAGAATGAGTGCTTCATTATACGTAAGTAGATCAAGGGCACTCGATTCGGAACACCATTGGACGACGCGGAGAGCAAGCGTTTAATACTCGCCAATAGGTATCCAACTCAAAATACAGTTGCTTTTTGTCGGTTGCTCCTGAGAATTATGGAACATGCGCTTCTGCCTTTGTTTGGTCACAGGGTTGTTTAATAAGGTCATTCTACGGAGAAAGTTAAATGATATCTCCCAAGCCGCGGTGGCGACTGGCTAAAGCTGAATTTCTAGTTACCACGTGGTACTCAAGCTGTTATATGTAGTAATTTTTTCCAACCTCGCGCAGTACTCGGTAAAAGCAGAGAATACAAAAGCCAGTTACAGGGCGCAAGACTCACCGCGGTTCGTCCTAAAATGCCCGATATTTTTTCCGGACCAAATGCCCACCTCCATGGGTTAATTATTTTTGGAAAAGGGGCTTATCGGCTGCCTTTAAAGGATGAAGTTATTACTGTGTGCTGGATGGTATAAACAGCAAGACTAGTGCAAAATTTGCGACATAGACGAAACATTACAAGCTTATAACAAGGGAAAGACACAGTTTAAGGCGCACTAGCTACAGTTCCGCATGAAGTTTTAATTTCAGTACAAATACACCCGTAATGGCCCAGATTAGTTCGTGAGGTCTTTGGTACTATTGCATATGATGCCAGTTTCAAGCCAGTTAAGAAATAGCATACAGTATAAATCTGTATCTAGGCTTCATTAATTTTGAAGAGAAACTGATGCACATTACAAACATTTGCAAGTGCTGCACAAATACTATGCGACCTAGGTACACAGTTCAAATCTAGCTCATTGTAATAGGAAAAACTTCTTGGTACGCAAGCCTCCTCAAGGAATGAAGCGCCGCAAGTTTTACTGTATCCTTCTGGTGCGTAAAACCTTTGGAAACTTCAGATTCTTTTAAAATCTCCACGTACTTCGCGACAGCAATATTAAAACTAGACAGTCCTTGTTGCTGAGTCTCGGAGCAACGAATGTAGGCTAAGACTACGTTATCCCATACTTTCAGAAGCTCCTCGAATGTTATCTGTAGTTTGCAAGCAGCTTTCTCAACATGTTCATGCGCATAAAAGCTCTCTCCAAAATTCAAGTTACGGGGGCTGGACTGCGCAGGAAAAGTTGGGTCGTTGCCCATCGAAGCGTGAGGAAAACTTTTTTCCGTATGCTCTTCGTTCGTTTCTGTCAATTTGAGCTTTCTCAAGTTGAGAAAAACATCATATTCAGGTTTGAAATTATTTCCACTTGCTGAGAGTATAAGATCTGTAAGCTTTAAAGTGAGCGGCGTGCTTAAACTGGATGAGAAGAAAGTGGCGTTCTCACCCTTCACCTCCACCTTTATTTTACGGCGATCGCTAAAAAACTCTGCACAGAAGTCTTCTAAAGGTTCATTGCTCATCATTTTAAAGACTTCATTCTAAAAACAGATTTAACATAATTATCACGATATGGCGCTGAAGCAAGCAGTGGTTGATTTCAGCAAGTGGATGATACGCAATCCATCCAGACGCAGAAAATAATTTTTAATAAAAAAATGTATACCATATTCAAAAAAGACATTGACTTTAAGCCTTTAAGCTGCTTTGGATTGCTTATCAAAATCATAAGTGAAAGCAGCACCGCTACAAGAATATCTTAATCAACGGCGAGAATTGGTCCGGTCGCAGGTATTCAAAGTTGATGTCCTTTCACCTACTCGTGAATTTTTCATACACCGTTTGCGAGTACTGCGTTCATGGTGTACCGTTATAGAGAGGATGAAGCATCCAATGCCACTGAGAGGTATCTAGTATTAAACCAAAAGAGACCAAACCAAGTGACAATCAGCACAGCTACCCGCAATTTCATAAATGTCTTTAATTATCTGAAAGTTTGCAAGAACTCTTGTAGGCGCCTAGTTGACAACAAACTTTGTTTGCAGCATTACTTATATGCTCAAGTTCAGCAGAGGCAGCTGCAAAACTACTAAATTTCACGATTTTAAATACTCTTGAAAGTATCATAGACTAGCATATTTAATCGTGCCAGAAGAACAGAATTAACAAGAAATACGTTGCATTTTCGTGAGATATAGTACTAAAAAACATCAAAAAAATCAAGGAAAATTTTCATAAAAAATATTCCACTTAAAAATTGACAAAAAAAAGTCAGGAGGATGGTAGCTTTTACAATCGTAAAATATAAATGACAGCATCTCACTGCTCAGACAAGGTAATCAAATTTTTTTAAACTGTACATAAAATTATACTCTCATTTCAAAAGGCTTTTTTATAGTGTAAGATTCTACAAAAACACTTTCTTAATTTTAGAAAAAAGCCATGCCATTTCAAAAATATTAAAAAAAAAAAAAAAGATATCCTAATTGTGCAACTCGCTATTATAGACTGAAAAAGACTAGTTAAGCAAGTTCAAGACACCAAATTAAATAACTGCTTAATTGAACAGGGTGCAGTGAACTAGACGCAAGTTCGCCTAGTCCAAAATAAGCAAAAATTCCTATACTTTTAAAAGTTAAATAGCGTTGAAAAGGTAGCAAATTTCCAGGTAAAATATGGCTCTGGAAGTGCCTCAGCAAACAAACCTTAATAATGCTTGTTTAGATATATCATGGCCCATGATGCCCCACCCAGCACCTAATTGATTCTATATACAAGGCTTTGAAGCACAATGAAAGTTGAAAACCTGTTCTAAGCTTACCATCTAACTAGGCTAGAGCAAAATATGGCTATAGGAGAGCAAACAGATTAAATATCTAAACATTCAAGGGGGTGAGTAACGACTGCTGGAAGGCAAAGAACTACGCTCATCATGTGTATCACCTTTCTTACTCAATTATTGCTACTTTTCAGGTGGAAACTCATAAAACTGATTTCATCAATACACAATCCAGCAACTAAGTAAGAAGATGAGCTTACTTGTCGCCAAACTCAAATATATCAAAAACTTTATGCAGAAGCAAAAGGCGTACTAAATCTAGTCAGCAAGGCAAGCATACTAAAAGCAACTGCAATAACGATTGGAGACCGCAGCATATCATACATAAGTGGTTTGGATTTGACCTTCTCTTACTAATTTCTTCATTGATAATCTCATGCTAAAATCTTCAGCTCAACAGAAAAAATAAAGTAAAAGTGTGAAATCAAGCAACTTCTTCAAACTAACTTCTTTCCTTTAAGCGCACACACGATTTCAAGGATAAAACTGGATTTATATTTTCAGCTATAGCAGCGTCTATTTCTCATTGAACGTCATAGCAAACAGTTCGGGTTTAATTTAAAATAAAAGAGCTGGCAAAAATACAAATATGCGTTTCTAACAACCTCCCACCTTTGATGGACGCAATATGATTCTAGGCGTTATCGACTTCATGGCTTCTACTATACTATAAGCATAGTTGTACCTCACAAATTGCCGGTAAGGCAAATCACTGCAAACAAGAATAAACATACAAATATGCAAGACATGCTGCGAAATTACACGATACTCAATGAAATCTTCAAACTACTACACTATAAAGTAAAATATGAGTAAATGCAGGGTCAGAATTGCCGAGTCCTAAGCTGAACATGCAGGTTTTCCGTCATCGCTTTAAAAGCTTTGTAACTTGCTTTAGGTAGGGAACTGAAGCGATACTATCAAAAATAACACAAGCGAAAATTATCTTTAATGAAGCAAAAAAGTATATACACACTAGTACCAATTTTACAACCAGCAAAAGTACCGCTAAAAACATACGATTTAAGGCATAAATGATAAAAGAAGAAAATTTTCCACGCAAATACCCAATTCAAAAATAATTTTACGCGATCTCCCAGCTCTCAAACAAAATCAAAAGATGAAATCACATTTAAGCTAATCTCGCGGGAAACCTGGAAAAAGAGCAAGTGAAAACCATAAAAGCAGGTTTTAGAGACTAGCAAAAATGAAGACGCACACACTGCAAAGTCGACGGTCCGGCAATTGCTTTATCCATTATGCGAATCAAAAATTATCTTGAAAATTACTCGAACGACTCAACACTATTAAAGATAAAACTAGCTAAATAAGCTACTAGTTTCACGCGAACGCACGTGGTTTGTTCAATGCCTTAGAAGTCCTGCTTACCAAAGGATGACTAGTCAATGAAAGTGCTTATATTAAGGGCTTGAACATCCAGAAAATTCCTGCTACTAACTTGATTCATTTTACTAAAAAGAGCATTTTGTAAATTGAATCAATTTAAGGTCCGTATCTAAAGGATAAAGACACCACAAGCGATGGGTGGCTGAGGGATACAATCAGCCACGGCATGCCCATGTGCAGCATATTCTTAAATTGCATCTCTGCCGTTTTCCAATAGTACTGGTAACCGTTAAACTTAAGGTACCAAAAGATTATAATAATGCTCATTGCAAACATAAAGAAGAAAAAGTCCTTC
This sequence comes from Nephromyces sp. MM_2019, assembly GCA_015657535.1. Classification (NCBI taxonomy): domain Eukaryota; phylum Apicomplexa; class Aconoidasida; order Nephromycida; genus Nephromyces; species Nephromyces sp. MM_2019. The sequence goes on from JADHZB010001758.1 coordinate 7,851, forward strand.
AGAACTAAAAAAACTCAATCCTACCAGCCCTTAAAAAATTGAGCAACTTGGGAATGGCTTTAATTTCATAATCAGAAGCTTACAAGAAGCTTCTCTTTATCATTCGTACTAACTGAATAATTATGCAGCAATTTCATAGCATTTTAGGGCGTGAAGGACCTAAACCTGACTGCTTCTTCCTGAAACCCAATGAATTTTTTTAAAAGTATATTAAAAGCAGCAAGAGATACTTAATAATCTAATTCACTTTTTTTAAAAGACTCTTTAACCTCATCAATTGCTTTTTTTCCTTCATACGCAGCAGCTACTAGAGATGTCCTATTTAAAAGATACTTTTTGCTAGAACCTTGCTTCTTGATTCGAAAAATCGCTAACGATTTAGTAATTCAACTTTCCCATATTTTATTAAATATGCCTGTCTGCGTGATCATTCAGGGCCCTTATTTAAAACTTGACCTTGCAGCGAATCTCTTTAGAACTCTGCCAATTTGTGAATTCTGTATCCTAACTCCTTGACCACCATTCTCTATGATAAAGATCAGCTCTCTAGAATTTGGGATACTTCCGCGGGAATCTTCACTAGTCCTTGGTTCCGAATCACAATCGCTTAAGCCGTAAAAGTAAGGTAGCTCTGATCTTGCTCTGAAAGCAAAGGCAAACTCGCCAGAGGCTGTAACCTCTACTAATCCATACTTGCTATGAATCCACATTGCAGGGAGCTGAATAGTATCCAAAAGCTTTCCTATGCTTAGGCTGACATGCGGAGCCATCGTGTTTGACCTCGAAGATGACGAAGTTAGTAAGGGATAGATAGAAACCGAATCACCAGTACTTTCAGAAGATGCCATGCTAGTATCTCCTGAACAAGACAACGAAGCTACTAGCTCTCAAGGCAGGCAGCTAATAAAACTAAAAGATAAAGCCTAGAAAAACCATATATATATTAATAAAAAAAGCAAAGGCCGATCATCCCATTATGCTCTTAGATGAATTAGATAAGAAAAAATCTCTCTGAGACTCAAATTCTACTTGTTGAAAAATGCTGCCATACTTGCAAGGAATGGATCTCGAGTCCAGAAAATCTGCTTGTAGAAAGAATGAGGTTTGCATCATCACTCACAATTTTTAGCTTCAACCAGTTAATTTTCGAGGCATTTATTGAGCGCTATTCATAGAATACTTTAACGAATCGCTTCATCAATATATAGAAAGCAATAGCTTCTACATGAAATCATATATATGATGATTCTACAAGATTAAAAGTCCTGTATACCAAGTTTAAATACAAAAAAAAGTTAGTACATGCAATATTAGGGTTAATACCACATTATTTTGCAATATCTTACCAACAAGTGGGTGGTATGAACTTGCTTCCAGTAAACTTGAAGTACCACCGCTGTGCATATCGGCTAATCTTGAAACATAACCCTTCATGCTAGGTCTGCTAGGCGTGCCTCTAAATGAGGAAGAATAGTTCAGATATTTTTCACCGTAAGAAAGAATAAAATCCGATGCAGTTTCTTCTGATCTTTCTGCTTCCAAACTTACATGACTCAAGTCACAAGCAGCATTAAAATTTGAACTTTGCGCAGTATCTTGTGGGTCGAGAGGATTATACTTTTTTTCTTTTGGCATAACTCCATCACAACAAGAATTCTTATGCTGTAAGCTCAATGCATGATGGTTTGAGAAGCTTTTCCCATCTCCATTATACGCTCCCAAAGAGCTAGTGTTCCGAATACACAAAGAGCGATGGTTCGTTGATTCCGGGTACGAAGTATCACTTAAATCGGCTAAATAATCGCAAGGAAATTACAATGATGAACTAGATATAATACTTCTTTGGGAAAAATAACGCTAGCATATTTAAAAGACATGGTTCTACAAAAAGACTTAAGTAATACAAACCAACTTTTAATCACTGCAAAAAATAGAACCTCTTCTTCTCGGTAAAAAGCAATAAAGTTGAAATCGCAATGCTAGCATAATCACGAAAAAAAGCCGTTATAACCATTATTAGAATGAAAATGCATAAGGAACTAATATTGCCAATATTTTTATTAGATCAAACAAAAAATGCAGGGGAAAAAATCCCTACAATGTTGGGTATTAGAGAGAGTTTCTATCATTCAAAAATAGGTGACAGGGAGATAAGACCCCGATGGTAGCAATGCAATCAATTTCAAGCTCTCTGAGTAACTTTCAACATATAGTTTATCAAACAAAATGGCAATTCTTCAATTTTTTAAACTCGTGAAACACACAATAAAAAAGTTAGCTGCATGTTAACATACTCGCTAGACAGTTTCAAAATCCGTAGAAAACAGCACGAAAAATATTTCGGCGAAAAACCTATTCACTAAGCAACTAGAAAAGCGAAAGTAACACCATGGTGCTGGAAAAAAAGCTTTAAACAGAATGCGAAACTTTCGTTAAAAAAGAGTTAATGATAAGGAAGAATTAAACAAACAAAAAACTAATAATCAACGCTTTCTCTCAGCTCAAAAAACTAGCATGCATAAAAGGCTTGTATGTGATAGCCCTCATTCCAAGAATTTTTGCTTTCTAAAGAGTTACACAGTAAGGGCATCAAAAAGCAACTTTAAACTCAAATTTAGACTACCATGTGCGATACACTAGTTCTAGTGATATTTTAAGATTAAAGCAAGCCCTATACGCATCATTTTATAACTTGGTTAGGGAGCTTCTTCGCAGTATTACACCTACTGCAGAAAGTAACACCACAACTTCCGATAAACTTTGAAGGAAACTCGATTACGCTTCTAAAGAAAACGGGAGTAAGGGAAAATATGCAGATAGTTCTCCCTTTAGCAAACTAAAAAAATCTGTCTTCACAAAGAAAAAAGCCTCTCTTTTTGATCCCATACAGGTGGATACCACCGAGAAAAACATTAAAAAAAGCATAGTCTTAAACAGCTTGAAACGCAGGATAAAGCCAAAGCTATTACCAGCTTATCACAAGGCTTTTCAGAGCTTTCAATGAAAAAGTTTCAAACGATTAAACCTTCGCTAAAATCATCTACTCAAAACTACTTCAAGGCAGAAAACACGGAGCAACAAGCTAAGTTCAAACCTTAAACCACTGCTTCTTTTAAGCTTGAAGGTAAGATCGGCAGAACTATATTCTTCATGATTTCAAAGTTCTTGCTTGAATTATTTCAACAGCTAAGCATTCAATCACTGCTAGTCCAAAGGTATAAGCTGCTCTTAATATAACTAGCGTTTTCTGCCCTTATAAAGCAATTTTACGGATAAATTTATGCAACTAAGGTGCACTCGCTGATAGAGTCGAATATGCTCTAAGCAACACTGATTACACAGCATTTAATGCCCTAGCATACTATCGAACGTATAAAGGTGCCCACCAAGCATATAATCCTATAAAAGATCAAGAATTTAGCTGATACTCGGTACAAGCATCTACTAGCCTCCATATTTCGAGATGAGTATATACACTTGCATTAATTTTCATAAAAGAAACGCTTTTTTACATCACTAAGGAGGATAATCCTAAATGAAGTAAGCCTTGTCTCATGAACCTCATTCTTTCAATTGTCGTACTTGAGGTTTTCGGTGCAAGCATCACACCGGGTAACCTCCAAATTTTCAGTATCTAAACTTGCAAGTTTAAACTGAGTAACACTAGGGGGGCTTTGCAGCTCTTAAAGAGTAGTTCATGCCCTTAAAGTAGCTTTGCAGACTGCTTAAATGATGGCCTGCCATGGTTTAGCCTCTCACTAAACATAAAAGGACTCAAAAAATATTCTTCGCACCTGTAAAATTTGATAGACTAGAAATATAATGCGAGCTGCTGCCTGATGAAAAAAGATAATCACTAAAATTCGAGTTTAGAGAGCCTGTAGATATTAATTCCGACATATTCGCGGTGAGCTGCTCTTTACCCTTATTTCGGGAAAGAAAGTGCCTATTTACAGTAGCCAGAGTAGCCTTGTTATTCCAATTCCCTGCAAGAATAGCAGGCTCAACATATTCAGCATCCTGTGAAACATTGACTTTTCTAGTGCGAGAGAGGAGGGTATTATCTTTTGCTTTAAAGCAGTTTTTTTTCTCATTACCAACACAGAGGCCAGTATCCAACCCTGTATCCTCAATATTAGGAGAGCTACTGCTATTTGTCAAATCAGAATCGGCCGCAAGAAGGTATCTATCCTCCTCAGAGTTCTCATACGACCACGAAGAAAGTTTCGGTGGAACTAAAAGCTTAGAAAAACTCACAGCAAGAAGATCTTTGGAAGATATCGAATCCGAAATTCTGCAGCTCTCGCTTTGATCACAACTATCCTTAGGATTAAATTCCTCCTGCTCTTTATATAATCTACCCTTTGGAAAAAATGACAACGATCCCAAACTCGGCTGAGCATCGGCGTCTCCTGTGTTTGAATAAGCACAAAATTAGCTAGGTAAGCTCAACAGAAAAAAAAATAAAGGCGTGAACTTCGCGTTTTCAAGCCCATACTTGTGCGAGAGGAAATACTCTCTCCCTTTGAAATTGTCTAAAACCCCGAAAAAATTGATGCAGAGATTCTCAGTTTTTAGCTTACCTATCGCATACTCCCGAGCACCTCCAGATAAGTCTCTGTTCCTCAAATCTTTCTGTGTATCAAGAATTTTTTCCGCTTCATCTTTTGGATAAATAAGAGCACCCTTTAGAGACAAAAATTCATTGTTAAAATGGGGGAATAGCATACCATCTTCGTGCTTAGAAGCGGAATCATGAATAGAAGGTGAACAAGTAGAGTCCACTTCTTTGGATAACATGCTGTCATGAAGGTATCTGCTGGCTGATGCAGTTTCATCCTCATGATTTGTCATCCGCCAAATCCCCCTACCAATACCATAAGTCGAGCACGACCCACCGACTTCACTCAAATCCTGCTTATTCTCTTTAACCATCTGCTGCAAGGGTTTATTGGCTATTTCCTTTAAAGTTCTGTCATTTCTGGCAAAAATATTGCCCGGGGACCTGAAGCTATGCGGAAACAAAAACTTTGAAGTGGGAGCAGCAGGATTACGCAGCGGTAGCTCAATTTGTGATGGCATACTTGATAAGATAATATCTGCAGCTGACCTTTCACTAGGAGAGGCTACAAAATCATTTTCTGGAAAAATTGCCACCTCCTGTCTATAAGTATCAGGAAGGGAGTCTACCACATCGGGAGTAATGTTGGAGGTATAATGGGATAATCCGAAATTCTGAGCAATTTCTTCAGGGGAATTTTGCTCCGAGTTAGAAACGCCAAGTAAGTCTCCATCTCCAAAATAAGGCGTCTCCTTCATTTTATGGACTAAATCTATACCGGCAGCTCGCAGCTTGCTTAGTCCTAAGGATTCATCAAACTCGAAATTATCACCATTATTGTTCATACAAAGCTGTGAAGAAATGCCTTGCATTGATAAATGGTCTTGAGGTAGCCCACTATAAGTACCTGCCGTAGACTCATCAGTTTCAAAGATTGGAAATTGTGGAAAATGTCTTTGCCTTGTATCCTGACCTATTGTTTTTGAGCTGCAGATGGAGGATTTTTGTATGTACCCCTTAGAACTCATCAAATTTAATGGGTCAACGTTCTTATTAGCGCCATCTTCGGGCCATTCCACAGAATATGCTAGTGGAAGAGCAGGGAAGTCAGGTGTGTACTTCTCCGAAAATGCAGGTGCGATTGTTTTGATGATTCTCCCAGTAAAAATAGTGGAGTCCTCAGAGTCAGAACAATGGGCGCTATTATCAAGAGTGTGAGAATTAGTGCTTGGAATAACGGGAACATTATTAGTTCTTTGCGATTTCCACCAATCTTTTTGCTGACTTTGCATAGATAGTAATTCCCCCAGCTTCCAATCTCGGCTACTGCTTTGCTCTAGTTGTGATGGCCATAGTAGGCCATACTGGTTGGGACCAAAAGTGGGCATCTTTCTGCGATCCATCTCAACTCTGTAGCGACAGTCAGGAGAACAGGTATCAAACTCTACTTTGGAGGATGTGACAGGCTTCTGCGCAAACACCACTGGACTACTGACATCTTTTTCGAAAAGACTTAACTGCAAACCATGCAGCTCAGACCCTCTTAGACTCTTAACAGGACAGCCTATATCGCTTGCACAGCTTATTCCAGTTGTATAATTCTGGTTAATTTTTTTATTTACATGCAGTGCGTAATTTTGATGGATTTGCATATCAGAACGGAATGCCACCCCGGAATTGCTACCTAGCGAATGCTCCAAGTGGTTTTTCCAAGAAATTAAATTATCTCCTTCCTGAGTGTTACTCTCACAGCTGAGTAGTAAATCAGACAAAGTTTCTTTTGTATCCACAGCTTCCATGGCTTTTATCGCCCCCCCAATTTGAGGAGCGCGAGTATTCTGAGCGACTTGGACCGGCTTAAGCTCCCTGTCAGCATTTGTCATCCTCAAAAACCATTGAGTAGTCCCCGCCGAAGCATCCAAGCAGGGATCTGCCGTAGGTAAATCTTCACACCTAGTAGATGATGTATCTGCGTACGCACTATTTTCATGACTGATTCCATTAGGATTTTCACTCCTAGAATACTTCACAAAGCATTTAACAGAGTCTTCTGAGCTATATTTTCGCTGCATTATTAGCCTCTTAACGCTAGGACTGGTACTGGATGAATCGCTGATCGAGGACTTACTGCAGCACGTTCCATCAGAACTTTTATTGGTGAAAACTTGTTTTAATGAATTGTTCGAGTATGCAGTGATCAAAACGGGATCCTCTTGTATCGTGCAGTATTTTTTTGTAGCTAGCTCTTTTTTCCTAGGAAGCTTCGAGTGCGAATTTTTATCCTCACCACCAAAGCGAATTGGCGTCGCAATATTTTCTTCATGGTCTAAGGAAAGAAAATCGCCTACAGCTGGAGTCTCTGCCACTCCAATGTTAAATCCAGTACAAAAATTAGAGAAAGTACTAGATTTTGAATTAGAAACACCTGATTGAGTTTCAAGGGAACAGATAGAGGCAAAATTTGCGGCCACCTTATTATCTTGAGCAGGATTTGGGGATCTGATATTCATGCAAACCTGCATACAGTAGAATAAGCAACTATGAAGGATATTTACTCTGTGGCCTAAAGAGGCAAGAAGAGAACGTATTCTTTGATGAAAAAATTAAGAGCAAATACAAACTCAAACGATAAAACACGGGTAATTCCATGGCATGCTACAGCATTGCATCACACTTTAATTCCAATATCTCCACACTACCCTTCATAAGCAAAATAAATTCTGAGAGAGTCTCGCTTACTGTAGCATCATCAGATATTGATTCTGAGAATTGCTCTGATTTGACGGAAAACAAGTCAGAAGCATGAGGAGTTGCACACGAATTTTCAACAATCTCATGCTCTGAAGTACTGAAGATTTTTCTCGAAAGATTTTTCATCGAAATTAATTTTCTATCAAAGCATTTTAAATTTCTGGATGAGCAACTCGCAGTGTCATCCACCGTAGGAAAAACGCATGCCATCATCTGGGAACTCTCGCCAGAGATAGAAGATGCTGCGTTGCTATCTGTGCTCTCATCACTATTAGAATCTTCCTTATTGATCGGCTTAAACTCGATGCCAAAATTATCGCTGTACGCGTCACTAAAATCAGTCGAATCTTCAATAGAATACCAGCTATCCTGAAAATGCGGGCCAACTGGCTCAACCAGAGGGGTCGAGTAGTTCATGTCTTCAGCTATTTTTGCTGCACCAGATAAGGAGCGAGTGCCCTGCACCAGTGTGTCTTCATGAAGCGACATATCACCAAGAGATACATATTTCTGTGCTATATGTTGCTTGCCTTTTTCAGACCGTAATTTCTCACTGCAATACTGAAAACCTTCTGGTATAGCATCTAAGGCATTCTCCTCTTGCCGTTCCAATACCGGGCTCATTTTTCGGTAAAATGAGTTAGGAGGCTTTAAAAAGAGATCCTCACAATTATTTATACCTGGAAAAACTCTCCTTAAGTCACTGAGAATAGAAATACTAGAGTTAAGGTCAGAAATCACGGAGCAGCTATCTTCACTATGTAGTATCTTCGCTGGCCTAAAAAAATCTACGGAGTCATGACTTTCATAAAACCTGCCATCTCCAGAAAACTCTGAAGCAGACATCAAGCTGGGCCTTAACCGGTCTTGTACAACTACGAATGCTGGGCCTATGCCGCTAGCCTTATATTCCGTACGGTGGAGTATAGAATTTGGCCTATTCAGGTAGCTTTCATATGATTGAAACTGACCGCTGAAGTTCAAATCTTTATCAAAGCTTCTGTACATTTTTGAGGCGCAGCTTGACTTACTAAGATTCGTAAGGGTATTTTGCGAAGAACTTTCTCCTGAACTTCGCGAAGCATTGAGGACGGTAGGAATTTCATAAAACTGCCTCTTTGAAGCTTTTACTAGAAATTTATGCTTCCAAAAATCTTCATTGGAAGATGCATACAGCGACGGGCTCTTCTTAAAAGAGCCTGGATGATTGAAAGCAGTCATTGGTGAGGCTGAGAATAGGCTATCCCGCTTTGCCATAGATGATGACGGGGCGTCATTTCCATCATCTGCTACCTTCACATCCGAATCAACATTGTGATGCATTAAACCAGCCGAAAGAGTTTCAATAGACCTCTCTGGTTGATCCTTCTTACGCAGAGCTCTAAAATTATTATAACCCTCGTGTGTTGCTCTACCAGTCGCAGGACATAAAATGGCATTTGAGGAACTTTCTTGATTATTGCTATACTGTGATAAAAACTCAGAGATACTTTGTTCCTGGAAGTGACAATTATTTTTCACATCCGTCAATATTGAGTTCATTGTTGACCACCTAGGAATATCCTTCCGATCTACAAACAAACCAGCTCTAAGTGGGGCACTACTAGGATTCCCAGTGCCACAACTATTCTTTGTTATAAAATTAAAACTTCCATTAGATGGTGAATAAAAAGATTCTTGCGCATCAATATCACAGCAATGAGCATCTAGGCAATCTTCCTGCTCTGTACTTTCTTTTTGAGATAGCTCATATAATTTCATTTTAAAGAGGTTCAGATCAAAAAAATTATCATCGTGAGGGCCACAGAATCCCAAGCCCTCCTTTGTATAGATTCCTTCCCAAGGGATATGAAGCGCACTCCCAACATCTGAAGCATAACTAGACGATGTAGCGTTACCATCTTCTTCATGCAAGCAGGCTTCACCAAATTTGAACCCCTTTTGCTTTGTACCAGTGCACTGTCCTACATGCCCATCATCACGAAGAAATTTCCTGGGATTGCTCATAGCCTCAAGCGTTATTCGCTAATCGGTAATTTATTTATGTCATCATAGTGCTACCAGGATAAAACAGCGAATATCGTAAAGGAGTATATAAAACTATTCATGGTATTAGCCATGGTGGTGGGTTGCGACCTAGGTAAATATGACAAGCATAAGCGCCTTGTAAAATATCTATCTTGATTGAGCGCATCATGAGGATTACACGAACAGATTCCTACCTGAAATGTCATATTCTGTGTGCTTTTCCATAAAATAGGACAGTGCAAGAACGAAGTTGCTATACATATGACATAGCAAACATCTGTCTCGTCAGGTATGACTGGGATATAATGAGCCCTTTGTTTCGCCTAGCCAAGAGTCACGTCCCATTTCTTTCTGAAAGAGCGGCGATGAAATGGAATATTGCCAGCTTAACAATTTGGTTCATCCCTATGAAGTCCCATATCTTTGAGGCCTATAAATAAGATGAAGAGCTTCTAAGGAGTCGAAATTATCAAAGCAATACAAGTTATCCACAACGGTGATGCTCAGTAAGTCAACAATGTGAAACTCCAGTTTTTCGCAATTTCTACAAAATTTCAAAGCAAACATCCATTTTTATGGAGTGCACTGCTCATGAATACCCAGGAACTGCTACGAGAAATAGAGCTAAAGTGAGAATCAGCGTTGAGCTTTAATATGCTTACGAACTGCCATGAACTAAAAAAAAGCAACATAATAATTGCGGGATGATTGAACAAATGGCGAAAGTAATCACTGCGCTTTTCGCGTTAACAATGAAAGACATGTGAGGACACTGCAGCGGGTTCCAAGCAAGAAGTTAAATGTGCACCATGGAAATTCCATGCCACCGCAACAGATCAGATGCTCAAGGTACAGCATATTCAATAGTTGGAAGAAAATTTACCTCATTTTATGCACCGTTGTGCCTCTATACAGTGATCCCGAAAAAATTGCAAAGTATCCTGGTAATTACAAGCTTTTGGCCTTGGAAAAGAGCTCAGCTTATTAATCTTTCCCTACGTGGCATCATGATCACCTAACAGATCCACTTTCCTTGTATCAATGGCGTAATAATATGGACTAGCAGCTATAGGCAATCATTTTTTTCACCTCAATGGAACCGACTCTTTAGTTAGTTAAGTTAAATTTAATGAATACATTCAACCTGTGCCTTCATTGAGCAGGTTTCTTCGAGGCACAGGTTAAGTCGCTAAATCAGAGATCAAAATTGAAGTTATTGAGCATCAATAAAAGTTTTAGAGTCTGAGGACTACAGGCATGCAGGAGGTAAATTTAAGCACATTGCGAATACGCCGTGTATAAACTTGTTGGAATATCGGAGGTGATATCGTGATGTTTTCTTCAGGTGCCTCACATACAGTGTATTACTGCGAATATAGGGTGGCAGGTTACAGCCATTAATGCTAGAGTATGCAAGTTCTGCTGCATTTGAATACGAGCCATATTGACAATATTTCATGCTAATAAGCGTGTCTGATGGCTCAGACTACATGAACCCAGGTTTTACGGGGTACTCCTAGCAGCATGTAGATTCAGAGCTAGCCAGAAACTACAGCGTTTTTGTTAGCTCACGGTACAGCATTTCATCAACTTTGTTGACCAGGTTACTAAGCCCGAAATCAACCCAATAAGACACCAGAACATTACGGGTTGGAATGCACCAGCTTGGAGGCGCGCGCTATATCACGTTTTAAGCGGCGGCCGTTTAGCTTTAGGTTTTTTGTGAATTGCACTATGGAAATAATGAGCCATAAACCGGAGAGTTACCCACTCTTAAATTTGGGACGAGATTTAAATCGCTAAAAAATTTAGGGCTGGACTTTCAGCAATATAGCTGTAATAAGCGCGTTTTTGGTTTTTTTTATCATAAAAACGTTGTTACAAAGAGACTGGTATGGAAACGTTCTTAGTAATCGTGCTTGATGCTAACCGATGCAATATATACGCTAGCTTGAATTACGAGCAATGTAGACCATAGCGGTTGGGCAGCAGGAACTGCATTCGAAAAAGAAAAGCTGCTACGAAAAATTATTACCCTTTACTTCCTGCTATAAAATTGCAGTTTCAGCAAACCTCACGAGATTGAATACTGACTCCCATATTGGTTTGACGGTAATTTTAGATCTCATGGATTTTATAACTGCATAAATATTGCCCATGTCAACTGTCAGATTATAGCCTCTGTGACAAGCACAAAGTTATTTGATCTTGATGGAAGAGAAAAAATAGCTCCTCTGATTCAATGGCTCCGATGGAGCCCGATTAACAAGCTACATAAATATGCTTATGATCCATCAACTCACACTCTTATTGAATAGCTGAAATTAGAAAGTCCAAGCAACTCTTAGTGCCAATAAAAAGGAAAGATGCTTCAATGAAAGGTATCCCCAAGAGCAACTCTAGGGAATATTCTCGTTGACCGCCTCCAATGCCTGACTACAAAAATTTAAGGCTTGTTTAATACGTCAGTAGAAAGTACATAACTAAGTTATGCATACTCTAGTGCAATGCATACTGGTAGATAAAGGGTACCTTGCTAGTTTATCATCTTTTTAAAACGTCTAGACCATAATAATGTTAGCACAGGCGATGCCGTTATTGGTATATCATTTGAACAGATTGAATACGATCTGCAGTTACGCGCTATAAAGCTGTATACCAACTCTCAGGGAAAATCAAGTCTTTAGCGAACATAATGCGTAAACGTGGCTTACCCATTTTTTATACTTTATCAAGCAGTGATTGAATACCTTCTTGAATAAAATGCTTAACAAATGCAAAAAATATTAACCCCGGTGAAGGTATTTATTAGGGAACAGTGAAGGTCACAAGATGCAGCTATGCACATATGGTCGAAAACTTGGGGGATCATAATGGAAAGGAAGCAAAATTAGTAGTTTTAGGGGGCTAAAATGCAGAAGCTTGAATTACTAGTGTCTTATGAAATTGTTTCAGAAACTATTTTTCATGAGTATTGTACAGCACGTATAACTCCGGAACTACATTAAAGGGCTTGGTTATTTTAAAGAAATTATAGGGATTATTTGCGGCCTCTTAAATTGGAGATATAGCATTATATGCCGATTCCCATGGGAGCCACAAATAGTAGCCAACAAGTCTTAGCTTCTGCTTAAATCTATCTCAAAGTAGCCGATACCTTTTAAGAGAATACTTTAGCTCAAAATCACAAAGTGAAAATACAGAAACTACTGGGTAACACTCGTGTTTTGGGCTCTCTAGCAGGCAATAAGGGATAACACACTTACGCTATGTTTGTGTTCGCACATACCCTTGTAAGTTTGCTTACAGATTTGTACTTAGTGGGTTTATTATTTTATTAATGTACCTAGAATATTGAGAACTAGCATACTTCGCGCTCAAAAGAGATAAATCTGTAAGAATGCAGTAGCGGCAACGCTTCCCTTTTAATTCCATTTCGATTATTCTCATCAGAAGCTTGCAAACAGCTTTGCATCGTAAAGTGACCGCTGACCACGAGAGCTTAATATATGCTAAGGCCTCTTGGGGTTGCAACTTAGTGGCACGTCTAACCGCCTAAAGTGAGACCTCCGTCGCACATGTAACCCCCTTTTGGTCAAATTGTAAGCTAACGCTAATATTATTAACGGCTTGAACATGAAGCCTCGCCAAAGGAGGGATTTTACCTGTTTGAAAAAGAATTAATGGCTAAAAATTGAAGTAAATGTTTCTGCTTTATAGGATGTTTTAGTGAAGATATCTTCAATGTATGCAACGCCAAGCAGCAGGTGAAACTCCATCCTTTCAATTTTGTGAGGGAGGTGAAATATCATCTTTGCGTCTTGTGATTACTGCACGTGGGACAGCACTAAGGTAAGCTCTTTTATAGCAGTATGTTACGCGTAATTTTTTGCGCATACGGTGAAACTCATGCTGACCCCTTAGGCTTCCAGAGTAGTAGAAATGACTTTGCCTAGGGATCATTTTACGAAGGTAGTAGCATTACGCCTTTTCTGCCGATACCTAACATAATGAGCTGCCACGTGGGTGCGGTCAGCCAAAGCTTAAGCAAATATCCAGAGATTCTTCGTGAATATAGGTATCTTCATCAATCTTCCAGACTAGTTTGCTTGTAGGTAGGCTAGCTGCTTATAGCCACAGCCACGCAATAAAGGGAGCATATGGCTGGCTTCTATTGCCATTTACGTCGCCATACGTTCATTCATCTGCCTGCGCAATTAGGAGCTGTATTCTTAGAAAGCTCAATATGCATTTGGTCATCGAAGAGTCTTCCTATAGGTAATATCAAAATAAGCTAGTGTTATTTGTGCCGTGTGACTTGTTAGGTGTTTGGTTAGTTTTTCATCGGGTCGGATTTGCAACTATTCGCTACTGCTGTCATGATTTAGGATATAATGTAGGCTTAACAGAATCTGACAGAGAGCAATCTTCTACGGACCTCGTAACTATTCAAGCAGGAAAATCTTCACTGTTTCCCGTAATTAGTTGTCGAGTAAGAAGTAAGGGCACCTTCATATACTGCAACGTAATTATTAGCTTCCACGTGATACCAAATGCTCATCTAGCTTGCAGACGTTCCCAACTTTACTAGGAGCACCGAAAATATCGGCATACTCGTCATATCAAAGCACATAAGCTGCACGAAACGGCCATCATCATATCTGCAGGTCTGCCGGGGAAAGTGCTATACTCCACTAGTATAATAGCTGCTGTAGTTTATCAGCTAAGGAGTATTCTAAATCACTGAGATAACTCATTATAGCCACGAAATGATATTATTAATCATTTTGAATAATATACTCCGAAGTTTTAACTTAAGAGGCGCTCGTTACATAAGCTTGCTTCGCAAATAAACTTTAGGTAAAATTGTATTTGTCAAGACTCAGAGCTGGCTCAACAAAGGGCACTCTTGTAGTAATTTTCTGACAGTTTTAGGCGCTCAATGGAACATATAAAATCTTCAAAAAAAAGCAAGGAATATTTTTGGCTATGGAGAGCTATGCAAGCGACCCCTACTTATAGTAGCAATATGTCCTTGAATCGGGGTAAGTAGCTAAAATGCGCCGAATTTTTATCCTGGCATACCAGACTACCTTATTTCAGCCATCAATAGTTTCTTAGGAATTCCTTAATGGCTGAAGTTAGCCGTGTTCGTCGATATCCTTAATTTATTTTTGCAGCGAAAATGTTATTTCAACGAGGTGCGGACATGTTTTTACCGTTAAAAGTGTGTGTTGTTCTAAAAGTCTAGAAAATTAAATCTCTAGGTTTATACAGGAATCCTCTTACATCTCAAGATGGGTGCTTTACACTTGGAGAATGGGGAATTAGTCACTGACAAGCAGATGCCAGAGTCCCATAATCATAGAAGAAGCAAATATTCTTCATGCCTTTATTATGGAGAAGGTACCCATTTGCGAAGTACAAGCCGTAATTTAAACAACTGTGAATTTCATGGCGAAGTTACAATGCTTACCCGCTACCTTGAGTTTCACTGAACAGATGCGAAATCTCGAAAAACGCGAAAGCTTTAAAGGTGTGAAAAGATATTGGAGCGTGCTAAAAGGATGCGATTCTAACTGTCACCTAGATGATGGAGTGGTCTCTGGATCGGTTTTTTCTTATCTTATAATTAGCGAATAAAGAAGGAGCTTCATATTTTAAGGGTATCCATTTTAGTTAGTCTCTGTTGATAAACCTGAAAGAAGCACGAACAACAAATTTGGAAACAAATAAGGGCTCGAGGAATGACAGTTATAAGGATTCTTTTGTTCTTTGTTGCTCCAAATTATTTGAAATTGATAAGTAGCCAAGACGTGGCAGGGGTACACTATCCGCGAGATACAATCACTTTTGACACGCACACCATTGGAAATCATTTTTTTTTTAATTTTGTTCTCAAAAGATCGCATTCAAGGCTTGTGTTAATAATATTGGGCATTGATTTACTTATATACTCACTTGTGGCAAATTTCTTCGATGTTTATAGGGTCTCCTTGGATTGACAGCTTTCTGCAATCGCATAGTGCACAAATAAAAGCAAGGGAATGGTTAAGGCAATAAAACAGATTTTTATATAAATTTTCCTGGTTTCTAGCGCGTAACAAAAATTTGTAGTGAACTCATGAGGGATAACTTGATCTCACAGTATACCAAGTAGACATAGACAGTAAAATTTGTTTTATTCACTACATTTGATATTTCGTTTGGTGCTGCAAAAAACAGCAGAAACAAAATCTAGTATGAGGAAATACTTGAAAGAGCGATCAATCTCATCGTCTGTAAGTGGTTCCCCGAGAATTCGCAGAATATTTCGCAGCTGCTTCAAAGAGGTCACACCAGTTTCCTAAACAGAGCAAAGCGTAGGTTTCATAGGCTCGCACTAGGTTAAGCTTAAAGTTTACCCTCGTAGAAGTGTTAAAATAATTATATTTCACCCGAAATTACTGGCTATATGCACCTCGTTGAAGCAAAAAAGTTTGCTTAAGCCAGAGAAAAAGCTAGTCAAAAACTGTGATTGTCAGTTACTCTTTTTGCTTCATTTTTGATGTGTTAATGGATTACCACTTGGTTTATTATGAATCCTTAAAAGCCTCTAAGAAAAGCGCTTCAAAAATTTAACTTTCATGTTCATTTCATGTACAACTTTTAGCGATTTTTCATGGCGTTGAGTGCTTGAGCTTGTTGAATAAAATGTAACTGTGCCTCGTTCTATCACTTATTTTCAAGCCACGGAGTAAGAACCCTTTTCTGCTGATTCTTTGCTCTTTTAGTAGAGCCAGTAATAACTCAGGTCATGCAAAGTCTCCCAGAAAATTTTTTCAACGCATAGTTACAGCAAAAAACGGTTTTTCGTGTATTCGCCTCTGCTATTGAACTGCTCAAGTCACACGGTACTTCAATGCTCCGCCAAGGCTTTCGTAAAAAATACCCGAAAAAAATGAAAGTAACATTGGATCAAAATGTCCCCGTAAAACTATTTTGCTTTATCACTTTGTCGGCTCACCCCTAAGTCGAAACCCTTTATGGCGCCAATCATGTCCTCTACTCTTTCCTCTGGATGAGTGCAACGAGCTAAGAAGTCCTGGAAATCTGCGTAGGTAATGTTGGTTCCTTTTTCTTGCTTCAACTTCTGTACATCTTCTTGCGACGGTGCTAGGCCCTATACACAGTAAAGTTACTTGTAATACGGTCTTAGGCAGCCATAAAAAACTAGGGAAGGGCCTTCTTTACAGGCGTTTTGAAGAACAATAATTGCGTTACTGCGAGTTGCTAGAAGTATTTTCTCCGTAGTCACCAAAATTTACGGTGCAAAGCATACCCACGCTTGTTATATCCAAATTAAAACGGCATAACTCTGTCAAGAGCTTCCCAGTATATCAAATTTATCCAAAGAGTTATGTATGCGCGGAAGTATGCAGATGAGTTATTTTAAATAAGTAATAAGAGGCGCTTAGTTTTATTCATCTATTTCTCCATAAATAATAATCGACTATTAATGCTTTACTTATGAGGAAGCGGCCTTTGCAAAAAGCTGGCAACAACCTGGAAATCTACGAAAATCTACTTTTTTAAATGAGGACCATATGAATAAAACTTGCTTACCAGCTTGCGGGCCAGAATTGCTGCATCCTCTGGACCAGCGTAGCCTCCGGTCTGATTAAGTAATACGAAACCAAGCAAGTGAAGATATTATGATATACGAATTGACAGCAAACCTTAACAGGCCAATAAGTAGCATAACTTAATGAATAGACAAATTCGAGGCAAACTAAATTCTCTGTTACATTCAATATTTTTTAAACCAAAAGTTTGGTACATAGAAGTTTTCTTACCGCAATTTCCTCGAAATTTTTCTTCATGTCATCTTGCTCGACCTACAAAAAACAGTGTGGTGCTGCTATTTTTTTCTCAGAGGAGATAATTCAAATTTGATGTTCCTACCAATTTCAGGAAGTTTCAATCATTTTTGCTTAAAATAACGCTCTAATAGTATCCTTAGCCTTAAGTTTTATTTAAAAAAGTGAACTTGTATTCTCAAAGCACGACATTTTCCTTCCTATATTACTATCCTCCAGGTATAGTGATACCATTAACTTTGATAAGCACTGCTTAAAACAAAAAGCTGGCCCGTAGTAACTGAAGCAAAGTTAATGACGGCTTTTAGCCTCCTCACATAAAAATACACGATATTTTTCGGTTTAAAACTTAAGCGATGCTGCATGGCATATGGCACTGAGCACAGTTTAGTCACACAATAGCAACTGCAAACCATTTCTGCTAAAGCTTCTTTCATGTCGCTTTCTGAAATTTGGGTATTCAGCCCCTCTTTTAAGTCCTCGTCATCCTCGTAAACAGGTTCTGGCCTCCATTCGAAACCGGGCATCCACATCATATAATTTAATTCAGTGTCACATGGGCCAAGAGCATCCGCTGGATACGGCAGCTGATGGTAAAAGCTAGGTAAATACAGCTCTAGTTTCCCCATTTTGGTAACCTGCAAGCCTTATAGGAGTATCTGTAGCATTCACAAGAAAAAAAATGCTGCTGTATAAACAGGTGGATTTTGCTGAGTATTACTTCATAACAACAAACCCCTGAGGACAGTGTGCAAACTAGAACATCTGTACAATCATAGCAAGCTGTGAATCATTCGGCAAAGGTTAGGTGAAATTTTTGTATAAATTTCACGCATTCCATCTGATATATCCAGATAATTACGTTCTGTCGAATGAAGCTATTTTCAGCCAAAAAAATGTTATAGTATAGAATAAGCCTTTTTCACTACTCTAAAAAAAATCCTTTATCTGTCTGGTGCGACGCCTACTAGTTATTGTGAGTTCTACTCAGTGTAGGCATACATTGATACGTGAATATCTTTATCATAACCACATTTATTTGGCAGATTAAGAATCTATACAATAATGCTTTAAATGTTTAATGCACCTACCGCATAGCATCACCTTACGAAAATGACGGTGCAGATCAATTCGTGCATCCTCTTCAGCGCTTTTTGCTGTCGAAGGATTAAAAAAGGAGATCTTATTGTTTGAATAACAGCTGCCTTTATTCCCAATACAGGCAGATGTATGTGCGATGTTCACCACAGTGATATCTCCTTAGGTTTAGTGCTATTTTTTCTTGCTAATGGCAGCAAAAGAAAGTGCCAGCAATGTGAATTTTAAGCACCCAATTATACAAATACTGCCTAAAGCACCTCAGATTTTTATCTTTTGTTATGAGAGATCACCATTTGTAAAGCTTTCGGTTGCAAATTTTTTTTTAGCTTTGGGTATGAATCTATTATTCAAACTAGATAAGGTAAAAGAGAGCTTGTAATCATGGAAACTTTGCACCTTATTTACGCAATGCTTAAATAGTGTGATGTGAGAGTGCTGCATCGAAAAAGTGGCGCTTTATGAATACGTTGTGGTTATATGAATAGGTAATGCTCCGGAAATTTTGCGCATAAGTAATTTCTTCAGCAACCAACGCCCACTAAAGGGCTACTATCTTATGATTCTTTACTTAATTATTTTGCAATTGATTTTATGCTGCATACCGCTTTTCTGGGTCTTTATCGCAAAAGATGATTATAAACACCTTATTTCGGCTTCTGTGTTGTAAGTTGATATCCTTGTTATAACAAGGGGATAAATGAAGTTTCTTCACTTGTAGCTGCAAGAGTTCGCATGAAAAGGTATCTTACAAGCTTTTAACCTTAGAGTACGAGAGGTTTTCTCTTACAAAATAACATTGCTTATAATCCGCAATC
Organism: Nephromyces sp. MM_2019; assembly: GCA_015657535.1. Classification (NCBI taxonomy): domain Eukaryota; phylum Apicomplexa; class Aconoidasida; order Nephromycida; genus Nephromyces; species Nephromyces sp. MM_2019. Next base: position 26,966 of record JADHZB010001758.1, read on the forward strand.
TGTTTTTTGCACAGCTGCCAAATGGATACGGTAGGTTTGTAGATAGTTACCAAGTGGTACTGATTCAGGGAGGTTAACAATGTATAGCATCTTGAAGCTGCTTGAGCCTTACTACTCTAACACTTCATGAAGTTAGTCTGCTAAAGCCACTTCGCCATAGGCGAAGCCTTCGTCTGGATGGTGTTATGGCATGCTTAAGTTTGGTCTAGAACAATTAAGGATTATGCGCATGCAGCATGCTTGTTTCCACTCGTCCAATGCAGGCGCAGCCCAGCCGTATCCGTGCCTATTTCAGCGGGCTAAACTACCGGCTATTGTCCGCGAGGAGCTACGTGCGCAGTGGTCTCGACCCGCGGTCCCACGTCGGCAACCTCAGGGCAAGCGCTCTTGTCGCCCGCATATTTTTAAGACCCACGTACAAAAAAAGCTTCCGGTTATCCACTAATAAAAGTTAGGTACACGCAAATAACTTTCGGCGAAATGCCAAGTAGCAACGTAGCACTGTTGAGTTCCACATTGAAGGTGCGAAGCCACATAGCGCATCAGCACAGCCTGTTCGCTGCTATGTTAAGCGTCGTGACTAGCCTCCACCGCTTTTTTGGGGATACTAGGGGGCGACAGAAGCCCAGCTAAGATTCAGCCCAATTGGGATGGAACCGCATTGCCAGTGTCGTGGCGTGCTTCCAATTGCTCAAGTTGTAGGTGTCATACAGAATGAACTAATCATTTTCAGCTGAGTGGTGCAGCCAGTTTAAGGTATGATAGCAATGAAGCATAGCGATGGCTTTGCTAAGTAAATTGATACAATAAAGCGTGTAGCAGCTAAACAGGTGTTTTACAGGGTCACCCTGCTCTTTGCGGTCAAAATATCCCTACTGGATTACAGGTGTGTTACACACTCCTTAATCCTGCTTGTTACGATAGATTGTTGGCCAAGGTGTAAAACCCTTTCCGAATCTTTACCGACCACTAGGACACAGGGTTAAAACAGCTTCATCAACCACACCAGCATGCTGGCAGAAGATTGAAAACCGATCTAGAGTCAAGCGATCTAGAGTCACTAAAGTAAATATTTCCGACTGAGAGACAACGTCGCTATAATAAGAATGCTTCATGTGCTGCGGAATTTACTCCGTAGCAACTGAAGTACTCCACACCACCTCATGCCCATAAAATTATTATGCCATTGTACATAAAATAAAGGAAGCAATACCATCGATGCTATACCTCCTGCAAGGGAAATCCGCATATTCAGTATTACGCCTAGCACACCGGGTTGTATTAATCCCCTTCTTCTCCTTCTAGTTCTTCAGCGCAACTAGATAAATTTATAGTGATATGTAATAGAGATTGCGGTAATTTATGGCAGCCAACATATGCCCTATAATTTGGAACGTGCTCGCATCATGCACTAGGTGGCCACCCCGAACTTTATGGGGCTGAGCTCTTTTCTGGAGCATAATGGCCTTGAACACAATTTCCTTTCTCCAAGGAGTATGCTGTTGGAAGTTAAATTAGTGGTAGTTGCTACTCCATTACGTAAATCTAGTTAAAAAAAGGGCAAAGAGTCGGCGTAAGCACGTAATTCAACGCACTTCTTTTCTCAGTGAAGTTGCACGGCGTAAGTCTGGGTTTTCCCACTGAGAGGCCTCTTTAGTGCGCATAAGCGACTAGAAGACTGAGAGTAGCGTAAACACCTAATATCCTACTCTAGCGGATCTTGCTTGCGTTAGATTCACCTGTAAAGCTGTTGATTCTCGGTACGCAAAGTTAATGACCACGCTTTGTTATAGCTTTCAGCACGGAACTGAATATGCACACGGAAAGCAGCAGTACAACAAGATAGAAACGTAGCGCGTGAAATCCGGCAATTGCTAAAATAGTTTCCAAGGTAACCTTTTCAGCTGAACCATAGTCCCACAATGTGGGGGAGCCATATCCGATGATTGAGAAAAAATACAGGAAACATGATTACAAAGTAAAGCTGAACAAAATCATTTACCGTTTTTTTGGGGCTTAGGGCAAGTAGCAGCAAAAGATTTTGCCACTTTCTTGATTCTCTTCGACAATATATTAATTGCTTATCAGTAAAAAGGTGAACTCTATAGATGCGCCTCGTGCAAAGTATCAAACATGACACATCGAGGTTCCAAAAAAGAATCTAAATCTACCATATCTATCACTAACATTTCCAGAACTGAGGCAAAAAGCATAGTCGCTTTACATTCAAAAAGCAGCCATACGCATAGGAATGATGATATATTTCTTCATAGAAATATTCTAGGCAGCCACAATATACGTCAAAGCCTCTGGGAACGGAGGTATTGAAAAATCAATTCCTTAATCATACGTAATGAGTTTAATACAAAACCTCGATTCCATGCCTTAATTTTTTAATATTTTCTTGCTGTAACACCAAAGAAAGCAAATTAAGATTAGAGCTTTGGTCACGAAGGTAAGTAAGGAATCGTCATTATTTTATCCATGTAACAAGATGTTTGAGGAAAAACCTACGTAAATCTCAATTCTTGGATTATGCCTTGTGCTGCATATGTACCATATGCATGAAGCAAAAACAAAATCAGACTAGATAGCTCCATGGACAACATTAAAACTGAAATATCTACACCGGCAGTCAATGAAAGCCCTACAGAGCACTTTAAGACATGCAAACATCACTAGACAGCCCGCCCATGCCGTTTAACGCAGCCTTAATACTGAAGATAAATAGTTTAGCAATGCAGCAAAGAGAAGAAAATGTTTCCGGCTTACGGACTACTAGTACAAAAAAAGAATTAGAAGCACATCAGTATTCATTGAAATAATAAATACGGCTTATGATACTGTAACTACTACCTCAGACGGTAAGGCTGTTAGCAGTAACGAAACGGAAACCAAAAAAGATATCCCTGATTCTGTTAGTACGACAGTCAGTGATATGATATCAATTACAAAACCAATTATAAGTAGAAGTGACGAATTAGGCTAATTTTCCACATTCAAGATACTAATGGACTCCAATATAAGATGAACACAAAAAAATACATTCTCAAAGACTTCAAAGCAAGGGAATCCAGAGACAGCAAGCATTATGCTATAACCAAGCTGAGATTTGTCAACCTCAAGATTGACTGTGGATATTCAAAAAGAAGAAATCTCAAAAGCTTCACAAAGGCTAAAAGAAACAAATGAAAGCAGCATAGCACATTCTAATATTTGGATAAGAAGTTGAAGCGCCATAGACATTGTTAAATAACGGAAGTTACACACACCAAACTGCCAGGCAAACTTCAGCAAAAACGAAATATCCCAATGTAAAAATTCATGAGTTTAAAATGCGATATATCACCAAACTATTATAAATTGCACTGATCTTAATGGGATACTTTCATAATGGAGTAAATAGCCTTAAAATATTCCTTCCACGATTCCTTTAAGCACAAAAAAACACAAAGAAATGCCATTTTACCGGAGACACAAAGGGTGTCACTATCTTTAGCATTACGGTTGGTTTAATGCCATCGCCAATACAAAGGCTAAACTCCTTCAATCATCTTAATCTGAATAAGCTAAATGCCATTACATAAAATTACTAATTCTTTTTATTCGCCTGCTATTCTAATAATCAATTACTTGTAGGAATACAGGACAAGTATGGCATATAAATTATGCCTCAAAAATAGCCTGCTGAGCTGAAAAACATGCGATCACAAGCTGTGCATATCACCTAAATAAGACATGAAAATTTTTCCAAAAAAATAAATGGGTATGTATTGATCAAGAGATAAAGACAGAAAAGTTATGAAACATGAATTATTTTAGGGCATCAACCAAGCTAAAAAAATAGTACCGACAGTGGAGTTCGGTACTTAATTGATGACCCAAAAAATAACATCCAGAAAATTCAACCTTTGAATGGGAAATGACAGACTTAAACATTCAAGAAATAATAGCGAATATCCTATATCCTATTAAAAGAAACATCAAAGCTGCAGCTAATATAAGAAGAGCTTCCCTGTCTACCTGGCACCTCCACAAACACGTACCTTCTATCAACAAAAGTAAAAATTTTAAAAGATTTTTCTCAAGAGAAAATGCTTCTTATAAGGGAAGAAGTTGTCATGGTGATTACTCAGACGCAATTCAAACTTAGATTTCGTGTATGAGGCACAAAGAGAAGCATTTACCTACTAAATACGCATATATGAATTCTAACACATTTATTCCTGCTGATGAATATTTTCAAGGGAAACTATAAGATGTTATTATAGCGAAAATTTATCGTGCCTACATACTTTATTGAAATATTCAATACTGCTCACACACAGAATCAAAAGGAAAAGTCATATTATAAACTGTCCACAATAATGTCTCCTGAGGAATCACGACTTCAAATTAAAAAACCTGAATTTGAAGGGAGGATCCTATATTTAAGAAAGCCCCCCTTCAGTAAAGTTCGTGACTACCAAGGGAGCCATCATTGATACGTAGTCAATATACCAAATTGGGGATAGGCCCTTAAAAAAGCTTCAGAGCGTCATACCAAGCATAAGCAAAAGAAGAAAAAAAGGACTGAAAATCCTTGTGTGTCGAAAGTTCAGTCCCGCCTTTAGCCATATTTTAGATCGTTTTATTAACGAAAAACAAAGTACGCACTACGCAAACTCATTTCATTCTCATGCGTAGATTCTGCCAAGATAATTGGTCATCCACAATTTTAGGGGAAGAAATGAAGAATCGTAGTTGGCAATGTCAGCAACATAATTATCTGGCCTAACAAGAATGCAAAAACCGCTGGAAGGCCAAGTTGAAGCTCGCTTGGAAGGCTTTCCAGGTTCCTTCAAATATACTGACCATTTACGAAGAGCTTCACCAAAGAAGTCATAGAATAACTCTATGTTCACTTTCTCAGATTTCCTAAGAAAAGTTTAACGAAAAGTTATAAAACAAAAAAAAATTTAATCCTATTTAATCAATATTTATGTTTTAATAGTAGAATTCGGGTAAAAAAATGAAACGTGAAGGAGAAGGCAATCAATTTTACGAGATTTGAACAAGCAAAAATTAATCAAGAGATGAAGAAGAGGGGGAATCATTAAATCACACAAACATTGCATCAAATTCGCGAGATTCCAAGCTCTCTAAGCTACTTCTTGTAAAGAATTTGTATCTTCTCCTAATCAAAATAGACAATAGTTATAAACTGATCAGTAAGGCTCGAGATGATATCTGCAGCGGAATTTGAACGTTTTATAAAGACAGAAAAAGAAAAAGTGCTTCGTATGCTCACACACCAAGTATTTTCAAAACATAATGTGTCTACCAGGCCAGTCAGGGGAAAGTAAGAAATCTCAATCTTCATCAAATTCAGGGCGACAAAGCAAAATATCCTAGTTATGTGACTTTTAAAAAAAATTTTTAGGCTACAAGGAAAATATGAGTTCAAGATTTGCCACTAGTGGAGCTTGACAAAAGTGAAGTATATGAATGTTCACGGAGCAAATTCGTGGCAAATTAAACGAAGAAGACCCGTCTTGTAATTATCCTCTAGTACAGCTACACGGGCAGGAAAAAAAACATCAAAACCGCAAGCGATATCAACAAAAATAGCAAGAAAGTTTTAAGCGAATTTCAGTAAGTTAGTGGCTCATTCTATACGCTAAAACACGGTGGAAGACCACGCAAAGCAAAGAAAAAAAGAGAAGAAATGATAAAATTTTGTGACTTTGCATGCCTATAAAAAGGGTCTGCCTTTTTAGCACTAAAGCATGAAGCAAACCAAACTAATCTTAAGCTCTCCCATAATAAAATACTCGCAAACGCCCTTTTTTTTCTAATTTTTATCGACATTCTCATAAATAAAATGAAACAATACTTTGTAAAAACTAATAAAATTAAACTACCAGAGCAAAAAATTATTTCAATTTAAGCAGATAAAAAAGATTTATTTAAAACTGGAGAATTGAACCTAGAAAACAGCTCAAATTAACCATTTAAAAAACTTACTGTTTACTCAAGTATTTTTGCAAAGCCATTAATTCAGCTGAATCCGATGTTAAAGGGTGTGAATTTTGCTTGAGAACAAGAAACTTCAAGCACAAAAGCTTGCCGACTGAAGTGTTCTTACATGCAGAAACTATGCAACTGATTAAACCTCCAAAATTCTTGAAAAATTGAATTGGCAGCCTTCCTAATCGAAAAAAGCATGGAAATAGTGGAAAGTCAAGAGCTATCAAAAGAGAAGCAATTCAGCATAAGAGGCAGAGGTTACACCAAAAAACCAGAAAACCACCACACGCTTTAATTTAGCAGCAAAAATGGCATAAAAGTGCCATTGACTGAATAGCAGAAAATGCCTCCATCACGCACCAGCACACACAGAATCTGTGCACACATACAAAGGCATGACTGCTTGCTTATTCATGCCACGTTTTGCAGACAGACTTTCCATGGCTAGAACGGTGCTCTTCAGCCTATGATAAAGCCTCCGCAAGCAGAAGATTAACGTGATAATATTTGATAGCAGGCAGAGATCCAAAAAAATCACTAGGTAATTAAAACATATAAAATTATAATTTTTAAAAGCAAAGAATTAGCTATTTCAAAAAGACCTAAAGACTACACCGTAAAGCTCTCTCATGATGCGCATTTTATAGCCAAAAACCACAAGAGATTAAGGTAAATAAGGCATCGCTGAGACGAAGAAAGTCGTGAAAAATATAGCTTTTTCGCATTTTATTCACAAAAAAACCCCAACTCAGTAAACAGTGCTTAATCGACGTAAAAAATTTGAGAAAAAACTGCCAAAACATACGATTTTCACAAATTATGGGGTCAGAGGCATTTCAGTTTGAATGAGTGTTTCATGAAGTTAAAAAATGGAGTAGTGAGAGCAGGAAAAAACTGAAAACGGTGTTTTGATCCAATTATGCTGTTTTTTGGGCTTTTTCCAGATGTAGAAGGATGAAGCTGAAGATTTAGGGGGTTAGAGGTATTTTTGTATGTGTGGGTGGGCCCTCATACTGAAATCAGCCCCACAAGGATACAAGTTCAAGATTAGACTCGCAAATCTTTCTTTTCATAAATTTTTTTTACTCCAAACTAGACTTTATCGCTCTAAATGGAGGTGCTTTAACGCTGTACCTTGCAGAATAAACTCACACAATGAGTCGAGACCGTTGAAGATGCAGAATGCAAGCAAAAAGTGATGATTAGAAGTGGATATGCTCCCGCTTTAAAGCGTTAAAAAGAGCATATCCACGAGTGTTTAGCAACTGCAAAGAGGTAGACATTACATACAATGAGGGCGAGATATCCTCTTTCGTAATCATTTACGCACTATAATCGAACATTAGTTCACTCCAACGCTTTTTACTGGCTACTCTTGTAAAGGCAACAAAAATCGCAATACAGCCACGTGATAGGTCTCTATTTTTACCAAAATAATCAAGGCAGAAACATAGTTTTTGAGAGAGAATTGCTTGAAAAAGTACCTAAAAATCCCTTAATAAAAGCTATCAATTACATCATATATTTTTGACTATATATATTGCACACACATCTTTAGTTTGTGTGTTTTGTTTTCACAAGCGAATATGGGAGCTACTAGCAATAGCACAAATAGGGGGCTGATTTTCTGCTCTATTTTCAGAAATTTACCTTCACTAGTAGCCCTTAAAATTACGAGCAAAGTATGAGCTGAAAATGGGGAAGACTTCAGTAACAACACGGAGTTTTCTTCCTGGAAATCAACACTACCCTGCGCGTAAACACACAAAAAGTAAACACCAGTTAAGAGTTTGATGCAATACGACGAGATCACACAATTTCGCACACAAAAGTATCTATACTTTATGGAGTCGTTAAACTCCAAGGGAGGTGAAATTTTTTTTCAATGCTTCCCTAGATCTCAGTTTGATTCAAATTCCTTCGGCACCAACGCATCAATTTTGCAGCTTATTCGCTAATGCTAAGGTAAGTGATATAACTCAGCTAAAAGAAGCTCATTAAAAAGAAAATTTTGATATATAAAGCTCTTTTAAAAAGTGTGGGTTTACTTCCTCTAGTAAATGTAAATCTACAGAAAAAAGCTAAAAAAGCCCAGCTCTCTCATGAAACTGTACTTTAAATACGATAGCCTACTACCACGAAAAATTAGACTCGAAAAGATAAAAAAATTCAAACTTAATGATAAAACCTACTCATATCGAAATGAAAGATTCACAGCCCTCGCGAAGACGAGAACGCAGCTCACACACACAAAACGGCATCAGTTTGACGAGCTTTTTCTATCGAAAATATGCGTCTAGTATTAGACTTTTCGGACTAGAAGCATCTTCACCTACATTCACAGGAATAACGGCGATATCTGAGATACGGTGTCCCAAAGAAAGCTTGCCATTTCTCTTCTTCAAGCCCGAAGCCAGAGCATCGCTATGAAGACATTACAAAATATCAATGCATTGAGCAAAACGAACTTTATGGCTTTGATAAGCAAAAATACAGCCTGGAGCAGTTTCCAACACGCTTCACGCCTAGCTTTTTCTCACACATCCACATTGCTTTTTCGCACGCACCCACACACACATGGCAATTCCACACACAAAAAAGCAAGCGTTGAAGAAAAAAAAGGAAATCCTAGATTAACTCCTCCTTTTCCAGCACAGGAAGGCTAGTTTAACCAAAAACTTGCAATCTCTATGCACTAGACAACTTTCGGGAAAAAAAAGCCAATTACACATAAGGAGGAGCTTATTAGCAGTCATAAAAAAGCCTCAAAAAGTGCGATATTTTCAAGAGAGAACATTTAAGAACAGAAGGCTGCAGTAGAAAATTCAGCATCTTTAACAGCATCTAAATTATTAATAATCTTCAAATTTGAAGCGAGTTCTTCAGCTGAATTCCAATCATTTTTATATTTAGTTTTTTTACAATGTTAATAAAAGACAAAAAAGTCTTATGTTTGCTGCTAAAAGGGAGAAATTCTGGTCTTCATTGACAAACAGAAACGCGAATACAAAGTTAATTAGCACAACAGTAAGTAAATCTACTTTTCGCTAGCAAAAGAAGACGAAAATACCACCTATTAGACCTTTTTGATTGTAACATGGGAGAAAACAAGATTTCTAATTGAACACTATCACAAGGGGAATAAATAGCACACTGAGTGCTAAAAAACACTCCTAATACTTTCAAAAAGCAAAGATAAAATATCTCCTAAAAAGGCTTTAACAGCCTACCTTTCCAGGGGCAAGTAACTATGGTCCAACATAGAAACAATTCTAGCCAAAGTTACAGAAACACCTAGATGCTTGACAATAAGAAATATATGCGAAATAAAAAATCGAAACTTCCAGTCTGAAAGAAGATGAAAAAATTGAAAGAAGCAGAGATTTTTTAACTTAATTTTTTCTTCAAACAGGCTAGCTCCATGTATATAATATACATGTATTAGCCTTGCTATATTCAAAATCTAAAAAAATGCCGGAAAATGCCGGAAAATGCCGGAAAATGTCGGAAAATGATGGAAAATGTCGGAAAATGCTGGAAAATGTCGGAAAATGTCGGAAAATGTCGGAAAATGATGGAAAATGCCAGAAAATGTTGGAAAATGATGGAAAATGTTGGAAAATGTCGGAAAATGTTGGAAAATGATGGAAAATGCCAGAAAATGTTGGAAAATGCTGGAAAATGTCGGAAAATGCCGGAAAATGCCGGAAAATGCCGGAAAATGTCGGAAAATGCCAGAAAATGTTGGAAAATGTCGGAAAATGTCGGAAAATGTCGGAAAATTTCTCACTCTTTACATCAAATCGCATCTTCCAATACCAAGATACATAGAAATGAGGGTAATAGGAAGGAAAATCAAACAAATTTCGAGTTGTAAAGACATTGAAATCGATAAGAAAAGCCGGAAAATAAAAACAAAATTCTAGTAATCTTCAATAAAAAAGTATATCTCAAGTTCAAACATGGCAGCTCTCTGCATCTTGGCCAGGCATGGAGTATCAAGAACAATCAGGGCTCTTCAAGCATTAAAATTATTCCCATCAAAACAGCGTAAAAACGGAAAAACTCACTAAAAATGAAATTTTCAACGAGTTTAACACTAAAGTAGAGCTAAACGAGAGAAGAGATCGGCATGAGTGTGGTGACTACTGAAAATGCTAAAAAGAAACGAGAAGAAGAAAAAACACACACGATAATTAATGAGCATAGATATATATAAGAAGATGAAAATCTTACTAGGAAGTCCTTCCTTGTTAAGTATGAAGTTAAATATCTTCGCTGTTAAGCTAGCAATTCTGACTAAAAGTAGGTTGGGGAATAAAGAAAAGGGTGGATATTTGATGAGACGCAGTAGATATCAACACACATTGATAGAAGAATGCTCGCACAAAAATAGATTTTAGACGAATACTTCCGCACACGCACACACACACAACTTAAGAGCAGTACAATCAAGCTAAGCTATATATCATAGGCAGGTGATATTATCCATAAAACTCTGAAAGTATGGAAAAAATCTTTACGTTTCCCATTAATTCAGAAGCATATAAATATAAGGGGTTGGTTTAATCTTTATAGATATTGATTGGTCATTTCCCAAATGGAGGAAGATAATCAGTAAACTAGGCTATCGATTATATCTGTAAGGATGACGAATATAAATAGACTTTGACTTTACAGTAGAATTTATGTTCTAATGGCAGTAAATAGCTAATATCTTGTATTTTTTTGCAGGTAGATGTCTTGTGTGTGTGAAAATTTCACTAAGAAGATGTAATTTTTTCTATATATTTTGAAAATCAACGAGAAGACGAAGAATCTTTAAATGAGATAACAGCAATTGGAGAAAAAAAGCTTGTAAAAATACTATTTTTCCGCCTCTGAAATATCTTTGAAAGGGATAACTGGTAACGATTAGATGAATCACTTCCATATAATAGAAAATTATCCCCATTTTTTTTAAAAGAAAAATGGCTAGTATAGCCACCTACCATCTAGGGGATGCCGTTCAGCATTGTAGCTCTCCAGAAAACTCAGCGGAGCATTCCCAGATATAGCAAGAACCAGCTTCCAAGCTAAGTTAAAGGAGTCCTGTCGATAGGGAGCAGCTTGAAAGCAAAGGAATAACACACTTTGAAAAAAAAGCACTCAGTTTCACTACACACACAAATACTGGTGTTAAAAGACTCAGAACAAAATTCCCCAAAAACATCACTCAGTTTCACTGCACACACCAAAAAATGCGAATTTCAAAAGAATATTCGCAACAAAATAAGACTCCTCTGCAAGGACAAAGCAAGCTCTCAAAATCAAACAAAACCATCTTATTTCTTGAGCTTTCCACCCTCATATATATCACTCAATCAATCAAAGTTATACGTTGCAAATACAGGCTAAAAAACAGCTTTTTTCTCCAAATAACTTGATGAAAAAACTCTTCATTTTTTCCCTTTTTCTTGCCAAAATCACAGTTTTTATCGCTTTCATTCATTAAGCTACATCAACTAACGTGAATTCCAAGGTTCATGCCCTGGGCAAGCGCCGGTGGATGTATATGAGCTGCATCTCCAGCAAGAAAAACCCTTCTTCCACTCATCAATTTATCCGATGTTTTGTGGCTTATCTTGAAAACATTCTTCCAAGCTATACTGCCAACGTTACTGCCTGGTATTAACTATAATACAACAAGATAAATCGCTCCAAATTAATAAATAATGACATAAAATGACTTGGAATATATATATATAATAGGGAAGTATTATTCAAAAAAACACTTGCAGGATTTAATACACTGATGTATATACAGCAGAAGATGAGCTAAATATTCAAACCGATATGAATTTCAGTGAGTTCTTATATATAACTTAAATTAACAAAATTGGGCAAAATAGTCAAAGCCTCCATTATTTACAGTTTTAGCCTTCACAGAAGAATATAAGAAGAGAAAGTTTGTAATACAATAAAAGAGCGTTTAAACAGCAGGAAAAATCGCTACAAGAAAGATCACATCTTCATGAATCATCAACCGAAAAAAACGTGCTTTATTCAATAAAAAACTGGTAGAAAAGACGCCAAAACACGCTAAGAGTTAAAAGATAGAACTCCCGAATTCATACTCTAAACAAGGGGCTTAACCCGCGAAAAATTCGCCAGTTCAAAATAGGAACTAGCTACCTTCATGATAATAAAATAAAAACATAGCATGCCTCATCATCCTCCTGGATATATAAAATCGCAGCATATAAAGAATATCACAAAGATGCTAAAATTAGCAAATTTGAGACGAGGTGAGCTTTCAGTGACAAAAAATTGTGGGAAAATGTTTTATCTAAAACAGCATCTTCAAAATAATTTTACAGAACATCGAATTTCTAAGCACAAAAAAAATATTATTTAGGAAAAAATAGAATTATACCGTGTATATCGAGCAAATGGATGAAAAAAAGAGGATAAGTGAAGATAAACTAGGAAGAAACTCAATTTAACTCTACATCCATCTAAAATCGAGAAGACAAATAGAAAATAGGCAATAAGAAACTCCCAAAATTCTACCAAAAATATGCACAAAAAAACATATAGACACCTTATTTATTATTCTCTCAACTTCGCTCGCATCATGATCAGCAGAATATTCGACAGCTTCATCATCGTGATGAAGGGATTTTCTGGAGTAAATTATTCGCCAGGAACCGTTGTGGTACGGAAAACAGCCCAAGAAAGCCTCTGGAGATAAATTAACTTGAATCCTGACGGGATTATATTAGGCGAGAATAAAAATCCAAAGAAAAATAAAACTACTATGCAGATGTTAACATATTTTTAGAAAAAAATGGAAGTTATGGAGACTCTCTGTAGATACAGCTATGAAGGAGAAATAAGCGATGAAAGAAGGGCAAAAACTCAGAAATTTAAAGCCTCAAAAGATAGAAATTCAGAATTAAATATCCCTCAAGAATGTAAGATTCAAGTAAAACATCTTCAATCAGAAATTCAATAAAATTAATCCGAAAAGGGGGGAGTGTCGTGAAACATGACATACTCTTCAACAAGAGCTGCTTTACTGAATAAAAAATCTTTTTAAATATAGAAAAATAGCACGCAATCTAGATTATGAATGAAGCACTCTAGCTACAGCTATACCAAGAGCCTCCTGTTAAGCTAACCTATCTAGAAAATGTATAAAAAAAGAGAAAATTAAATACACACAAAGACTAACCACTGCTTGTACTCCTTTAACGGCCAATCGACGAAGACATCAGCCACGACGAACTCTGTGTTGCTTCTTGAACCAGAAAAATTTATACCACTGCTTTTTCTAACAAGCGAACGAGCCCCATCACAACCTACAATAATCTTAGAATGAATAATAAGATCCTCATCACCTTTTCTTAAGGTTTTTCGCTTATAATCATCATCAATCACTTCTGAAGACAGTTTTTTCACATATGTTTTCATGGGATAATCCGCCAAGTTAGCATCGCCTTGAATACAAGACTTTTCCAGTCCGGGAATTGAAGTAATACCGCTTAGATCATGAGCGTCAAATCGGGATTTTTCGTCATAGTTTTGCTCCTTTTCATTCGTATCCTCGTCGGAGCTGTATCAGCAGAAGATAAATAAAGTTTGTATGTATATATCTATCAACCCATAATATGCAAAGTTGTAGAGCCAAAAGAGCAAGCAAACCTCGAAAAGCACAAATTTTTCAGCAAGTTAACATTGTCATTGTGATGGGAAGAAGTACAGCAACTCGTTAGATTTCACAAACAGCCTGGAAAGATTGAAGAATTCAAGTATAAGGAAAGTATATAAGCATGGAAAAAACGGGAGAAATCAGTTAGACACACCACGTGCACGGACAACCACTCACCACTTGCAGACATCACTTGCAGACATTACTTCCAGACATCACTTGCATACATTACTTCCAGACATCACTTGCACACACAACCACCCACAACCGCACACCAGCACACATCATTCAACATTCAACGAGCAACTCCAAATGACAACCACTAAAGCTTTCTCAAATCAATCCAAAAACATTAATTTCCTCCCCTCATCTGCCCTCTTTCTCGCCTGATAAAACCTTCCCCTTCAAATGCAAAGGCTAGCATGCGTCTCCAGACATGTAAACCACGCTGCCGTAGGGTATTTTGCATCAAGTCTTCCACATGATACTGCTCCAGTATAAGCGGAAAGGGATACTGTGAATTCAAAAAGGTCCCGCTAACATCCAGAGATGTAATATACTTAAGATTTAAATAAAAACGAACTCCTTTGGCTTGATGACCTAATTCTACAGCCTTTTCTGCTATTCCAAGCTTATCAAATATCTCGATAGTCCGTGAGTGAACTATTAGAGCTCTGCTTTCCTGAACTCTGTCTTTATTCTGATCCAAAATGATGACTTTTATGTCAGGATTTCCCCTCTGTAAGCCTAGAGCAAGAGCAAGACCGGTGGGACCAGCACCGACAATTACTACATCTGTGAAGAGCTCTTTAAAAGACATTTTCTGAGCAAAATGAATCGGCAGTTAAAGGCTGATTGCACCCTCTGAGAAGGTAGGATTCTCGTGTGTTTACCAATTTTATAGCTGTGACAAAGGCAAACTTCGGTGATGTAAAGCCTACAAATACTGTTTTAGAAGCTTTTTGAGGGAGATTTTCACTAGCATGTTGGCCATTCAGTGACGATAATTCATCAAAATATAGAAAACCCAAGAACCAATGAAATGTCTTAACACATGGAAATTTTTGTACCAAATAGAGGATTTGGAGAAAGGTTGGATCGCATTCAAATCTGCTATTGTGGTCTAAGAAGTAGCATTGAGGAATGGGGAAATTTGATTTCTCTCGCTTCTCTGTGACCAGTAGTTCGATGTAAAGGAGATGAGTTACAGTTACGAGATGGAGTGGGCATTTAAGTAACGCACCCCAGATAAGCTGTGGCTAGAAATAACTAGTAGTAGTTTTATGACTGAATCTCTAATGCGTTTATGTGTGTGGCAGTCACACACAAAAATGAAGGCAGTGAATCTAGGAGGAGTGGATTTTAAGTAGATGGTATTATAGCAACTTCAGCAGAGAAGCTTCGATTTTTATTACTTTGTTGTCTTTAATGTATTCGATCGCCATAGGCTCTACCTAGTTTTTCAAGGTATTCCTCTTTCAAGGTTTGTATTTATGTTTATTTCTTGATATAAGAGGAGCACTCTAGCGTGTAATAGCAAGAGTTGTTGGCCACTAGAGTTTTTGCCGCACCTCTTTAAGCTGAAATATGCTGGAAACTGTCTCAAACTAAACTGAGTGAGACAGAATTTTCATTACGTTGAATAAAGGTGGTTTGGATTGCAGCGAATTAATAATCCATTTAATGCACTTAATAAAACAGCAAAAGAAGCAGTGGAGACACCATATGCATTGTCTAGAAGAGAGAAACGTCGATTGCGCTTGCAAGTTTCTTCAAGATGATTACTCAGGTTCCATAGGGCTAGTAGCGCCTTTGTGAGCTAAATAGTTGATACACAATGAATAGATTTGGTTCTTTAAGTACATAAATGTGTGCGAAATTTTTGAGCTTTTTTAACTTCATTTTTTAAAAGAGAAATTTTTTCTAATAATTTTTTAATTATCCTTTTAGTCTAAGGAATAACAAGCGATTGCATTACAGATATTGCGCTTGAGAACCAGAAAATTATTAAAGGCTTTTTTAACTTTCATGCAATCATATATGACCCGCTAGTTGAATATATTATGACTGGATTTTTATCCTTTGTAAATGCTTTTTTCTCCTTGTTTGCACAAGCAAAAAAGCTCGTGAAATTTCGCCGAACTGACTGCAGTCTCGTTTTATGGATGTTATAGCTCTAAACGGTAAACGGTTAGCATTAAAAGGTAAACCCTAAAACCCGAAACCCAAAACCCCAAACTCTAGAAACGATGTTTCACCATGAAATGATGAGCACTAAACTCTCATTTCATCCGAATTGCAGTATTTTCGATTTTCTCCTTATTGCTCGCATATTAATATATATTTCCAGAATTTCAAGTGGGTGGATGCAGACTGCAGCACAAAAGACACGCCTTCTGTGCTACCATTAAACGTCTAATTGTTAGTAATATATTTCAAAACGAGTACGAAAATCCTGTTTTGCTAGTACCATTCTTATCGATGTTACACCACAAGAAAGTAGTATACGGGCTATCTGAGTAGCTGTGATTCCACCTATGTACTGGCAAGTAGCTCATCCACACACTGTATGTGGAGTTAAGCAAGCACTACCAAAACTAATGGTGAATGGTGATAATATCATACAGCACACAGTGATGATTTCATTCAATCACTGCTTAAGTGTATAAAGTCGTTTGGTTAGACTATATATGTAGCTCGTAGCAAGAGGGATGCTGTGCTGTTTGCTATAGACTCTAGAGCAAATCACCGGACTTTGGCAGGCAGAGTCTCACGATACCGGAAAGTAGCTCATACTATGCATTAAAACCGGCGACACACTCAGCTTCGTAACCCAGTTAATGAGCTGACTCCTGCTAGATGCTTAAAGCATCGATTTGATCCTGTATAAATATGTATGCAAGAGCCATTGCAACTGATTGGCTTACTTGCCACCAAGTATACAGAATTTTTGTACTATTTCTGAGCTAAAATTGATGATAAGTAATATTGGTTCTACATGAGGAGACACAAGAGAGGCTCATCCAAAGGTTGCTTCTGCATTGAAAGGCTTGAAATTCTACGGGAGATACAGCTTTTTTCTACTTGAACTAGCTCTTCCAGCATATATGATACTCCTAGGGAAGGACTGGTTTTTGTTTAAGAACCCTAAAATCGAAGCCAGTACTTGACCTAACTTTTTCAACCCAATTCCCTCAACCTAGCCATCAGACAATGCATTGTCTTAGTCCATGAATATAGCGGGGCTTTTTTCCTTGTTTTGGTACTGTTTATTCTTTTCATGGATTTGAATTACCTATAAATTTGTTCCGAAAAGCACCTGCTCCACGCTTACCTCATTCTCTATAATCTCTTGAACCGTGAATCTGAACGCAGAACACACACAGCACAAACATAAAGATTTGGTCCAAAGAAACCGCAAAAATGTTGGAGACTTTGCGGCCTTTTATTATCTTGAAAGAGCTACATGGATTGGGGGCGTAGTCATCATCCCTTTGGGGTAATTCTCAAGTAGAAAAATGCTAGAGAACTCTGAATAGTACTTCTGCAAATTCTCCTTGTAAAAAAGGGGCTGATGATTGTAATGAATGCCAAATCAACCTCTAAAAACTAGTGAGAAACACCTTTTGTGTATCAAGTCCGCTCGTACTCATATGGTGGATTTTGTGGAATCTACCTTCACTTGAAGATGTGGGGTGTTGTTTCTTGCTCAAGGGTGCTTATTCTCTTTATCCTTCCCTGGCTGCTCGTGCTGCTTCCAGTTGCGAATTCGTCCGCCTTAAGCCGGAAACTCCCTGTTCTCAGCGTGATCCCAGCATCATCTTGGAAAACGCTCGAGTTAAAACCGCGAAAAGAAGGTAACAAGGGGGAGAGCGACATACTCAATCTACAGAAAGCCACGAGGAAATATCTTCATAGATATCCTCGCGTTGTTACGCGCTTTTTGTATGAGAAAAGTCCTTTCACGGCAGGGGGTGTGCGTGCAGCTCGTCAGGGAGAAACTGGGACCGCTAATCAAGAAAGCCTGCATCTTCCGTTAGAGACGGAGGACGACAGTTTTTCTTTTGAGTCTCTTCAGTTCCTGAGCAACGCGATAAGAAAAAGATACTGTTCTTTGAAAATAGAGGAAGCTACTAAGAGCAATTCTGGGGCAGAAGGCAGTGGTACGGGTACAAGGTCTCGGAGGCGAAACTCATCCCAGCAGAGGGAAAACAGTGGTGCCCATAACTTAAAGGACTCCACATCTTCGCCTAACCTATCAACAAAAGGTGAAAAAGCTGCGAAACAAGAAATTGGGAGGGCTGATATCCAATCTGATCGTCATAAGTCTCGGCCCAGTGAACATGAGAAATCTTTGAATTTGTCTGAGGAGACTATACGCTCTGCTCCAGAGGAAAAAGGGACTCCTGGTCACACCATTTTTTTCGATTTCTCTTCAAATTTTGGGACTGGTGGAAGAGGCTTTTTTACTGCAAATCTTTCCGTAGATGAATGGATTGAGAACGTTGCTCCAGTTGTCCTTGCTGTGTTTCTTTCCGACACCATCGAGGTGCACACTACCTACTGGGACGTGCTAAATGCAAATTTATTCGTTTCTAAAAGCTGGAGGTACTTGTTGAACGCTATCGAGTTGCTGAGGAGGGTCAGGGATAAAGCAGAAACGGATTTGTTGGGAAAAAAAAAGCATTTAGGCTTTATCCAAAGTTATTTTCTAGGCTGGAGACTCGCTGATCCACCGTCTACAACGAGTAAAATAAAGCATAATGAGGAAAAATTTAGTCAAAAAGAAGGCATTTCTCCGATAAAAAATATTAATTTCATTGTTCACTTATCTGAAAGTGACCAACTTGCAGAATTTTATTCGGAAAAATCGCTTAATTTGCCTACAGATAATAGCGAACAGAATGAAATTACTAGTTTAATTTTAAAAGAGTTCAAAGATGCCATAAGCGCCCACAACTTCAGTATTAGTCTCAGCGGAAATAATGCTAAGATCACCAAAAAGGATATGGAAGAGTTTGCTCTATCGGTGAAATACAGTAATGAGCCATGGGAGGTAATCTTTTTTTAGTTTTTTTGGTAAATCAGCTTATTGCGATACTTTTGTAGGCTTCTTATGCTAATTTTTGTGTAAATTGTACATTAAGTATCAACAAATTTAAGCGTATATGACACACAAATGACGTAGGACATTTTCTTGCTAAAAGCAATAGTTTTATTCATAGAATTTCACGATATTGCAGCATGCGATAGCATATATATGTAGCATACTGAGTTATTTACCATTTTAAGACGCATGGTAAAGAGGATTTTGCATTTCCCGTTGCTTGTGGAATGCTTGCTATATAAATTTCTGGAGGAAAATCTGGGCCTATGCCGAGTTAAGAAGCAAATCCTCAAGTGTACTGATCATATTCTCCTTCTTTTCGCATCATGAGTAAGAAATTTTATGCCATGCAATTTTTTCTGAGAATTCTTGTATTTGAAATTTAAGAATCCACGCGATGGAATTTTGCAGATGCTGGCTCCTCGCCCTAGTTTCTATTCAAATAAACTAAAAGAGAATTATTTAAAAGAGAGTTGCTAAAGTTTTTTTTACAGTAAATATATGCATTTTGTCTAACTTGCCTACAATTTGTTTTCTGTTTAGTTTTTCTTAAAATTTGCGTTCCTAAATTTTTCCAAGGGACGATAGAAAATACTCATTTTCAGTGTAGTCAAATTTTGCGCTGCTTTTTTTGAAGTATGAAAATGCCTGAGCAAGTCATGTATGGACAAGCCGTGCTATGCAGCTTAACAGCACTAAACACTGAAAATATCCCGAAGAAAAAGGAGAAAAAGTTCCCTTTTTCTTCTGTGGAAAATCGCAATTTGAAGTGGAATTCAAATACAGTGCCGTATGATATGATTACTCGGCTAATTTGAAAAAGTTTTAGCCAGCTTTAATGCCTTCTTTTTCTTTAATTCTCACGAAGATTTAGTTTCATATGCCATTTCTTTGTTGCCAGGCTACTTTAGGTGTACCTTCACAGTCAAAATTGGTGGGAAGTGCTGTCCAAAGTTTATCTTCCAGGCTACAGCTGCTTGAGAAGAACCTATTGCGCCTCCTGAAACCATTCAAAGAGGGTAAACTGATTGACACGAAAATTTTCCCTAATTTAGATGATATTAAAGATTCTGAGAGGTGCTACCGGGTTGCAAATCGCCTTTTCTCAAGGTATGCAGCATGTGTCTCGATTAATGAGATTTAATTCGGTATACCAGCTTCTTTGCTAAACAAGCTGGTATAACATACTATGGATGCAGCTTTATGGTGTGTGTATTTCTTTATATCATTCTTCATGTGTTGATACTCTGAAAGATTTGCAGACCCTACAGTAAATTTTTTTTTTCAAGGCTTTTGTGCAGAATGCTGTGAGGCATACATTTTCTTCAACTATGGAGATTTAGATTGCAAGTTAGCATATTTTGGACTTTTTTTTCAGTGTGAAACGGTGGCTTTTGATAGGTGGTACAAGCAGTTGTTAAGGCAGTTGCAAAAACTGTTGTTTAGGAGTCTGGAACTCAGTTCTTTGTGTGCCTTACTTAAGCCAATTTTATAGCTGTTTAAGATATGCTTCTCTTTCTTGCTAGGTTAAGCATAATTCTCACTTTTAATGTACTTTTGATATTTTGTTAAACCTAGGCTTACTGTGCTGGGGGTACCGAGCTTGATCTTCTGACACAAAATATAGCACTTATTCTTGGCCTATTTTATTCATTTTTTCAAGCTGAAATTTAATCTTTTAGACATCTAGAAGAGGTGAAAAAGCTACCAGAAAGCTTCCAGTTTGGTTTGGATTTAGAAAAGTTTGCTTCAACTTGCGAAAATCTTTTTGATAAGGTACTGAAGGCTTATGATGAAGAAGTCTTTGAAATTAAAGACCGGGCCGGTTGTAAGGAATGCAGGGAGCATTTAATCCTTCTGATGCTGAATGGTAACTGAAATTCGTGCTTTTCTATGCATTTTAAAAGAATTTATTAACTGCAATGTTTGTTTAAACTTGTGTGTCTGCTTACACGATGCGATATGCTATATTTGTCTGAGCTACTCAGGTCTTTTTTGTGCTTTGGGAGGCATCTTCTATTTTGGCGACGTGGGAGGATGTGGGTGCTAATTTAGCAGCTTTTTTATTCTGATTAACCTGTAATAATTATTGGCAGCTGCCTTGTATTCTTGCCTATGGCATGCTAGTCGATGAAGGCTGCCATCGTCGAGGAGGGCAAAGTATATATTCTTTAAGGCCTCCCTGATATTCAGTATCGAACTTTCCATTGTGTTAATTTTGTACTAGCAGCTTTTTTGAAGTTTTTTTGCGCTTGTTTGTGTGTGCTAATGGCCTATCATTGCTTATACTTGTTTATTTTAGATTTAAAGCAAAGACACGAGATCCAAATTCATAAGCTGCGCTTTGAAGTATTAAAATCCTTTCGAGATGCTGTATCAAAAGTTACCCTAGATAAGGATGTGCGACAGTAAGCCCCCATTTGGAGCAATTTTCACTTCTCTTGCGTTGGGTATATTCATTATCTCTATTTTCTATTTTAGATACTAATTGCAAGTTTTTTCAAAGTACTCACTTTCTGCCTTTCTGGCAAAATTCTTCATCATTTCACGCTATCTTGTTTGCTGTATCATGAAATATCCCTTATAAGACTTGTTTTTAGGTCAATTCAAAAACTAGTTAAAGCTGCAGATGGGCAATTTCTGGCAAGTGCTAAGCTCCTCAAACCTGTGTGTCATACCCTTAAGGAAAAAATGGGTAGCTGGTTTGATGAATCCGTTATTCGCGATGATCTCCAATTTTCTTTAAGAGAGTTGTCAAACTCAATCTTAGAGTTTGCTGCTCTTAATGGCTTTGGTGTACAGGAAAGTAACCCTTTGAGGAAGAAGATATCCCTAGCTTTTCATTATCTTAGCCCTGGTGCCTTTGGGCTGAGTAAGCTATGGTATGGTTAATTCTTGTTGGTTGCAAGTATCCCTGCCTCCGCCAACCCCTTTCTCTCATCTTCTCCCTACCAACTGCAATAAACCCCCCCCACGACATGCACACTTCCCCCCCCTTACATTAGTGCATTATGTTATTTAACCAGGAAAGAGCAGGCTTGGAGGGTTTTTTTCACTTCAAAATATGAATAATTATGGCAGTTTGGCCTAAAACCTGGTTATGCTTGTTGCAAGTATAAGAAACTAGAATTAGGTTAACGAATTAATATTCGATTATAATCAGGATATATATGGTGTGACTTAAGATGGAGTTGAGGATTTTATGTGTATCAAAAATGTCAATTAACAAGGATTTGCTCTGCTTTAGATGTACCTCAAGTGAGAAACCATTTTCAATATACACTAAGTACTCTAAATACCATTTATTAGCTTCTTACAGTACACACACACAGGTCAAGCAGTTTAAAAAATTGGTATAAACGGTATCAAGTACTACATGTAAAGATTCTAGTTCTTGTTAAGCTGCTGGCCTCAGCCTTGTACTTTGCTATTTTGATTTCCCCTTGTTACCCCCTGCTTTTTTCGTGCTGCAAATGAGATTCCAGATTTTTCTTTGCAAGTGATAATATTCTCTATGCCTTCCTTATATTTATGATTTTGGAAGGATGATGTTGCCAATTTTTTTAAAAAGAATTTTCATAGTGATATCAATGAAGCAGTCACTTGCCGGTATCATGTCTTGCACCACCTGAGTATACTTTTGCTCTGTTTTTTCCAAGGTAAGATATATATTTTTATTACTCCAAAAACAAATATAACTTGTTATGTAAGAACTCCAATTTGATGCCAAAAGCAATGCAGTATTTGCAATATCTTCAATTCTGCCATATTTTGTGGCAAAAGATATGAAAATTTTTTATTTTTCAGAATTTTATTTTAAATTATACAATTTTGATATTAAGGCCCCACGAGGGTTGTCTCTTCGGGGCGTTTTTGAGAAGTCATTGATAAATTAAGCAGACGGCAGGTAAGCTGTGTGTCTGCTACTACCAATAATTTCCTGATGTTTTTTCTTTGCTATTAGGAGAAGCAATGGTATAAGTGACCTTAGAATAGATGGCGAGAGAGATGTTATGCTAACTAGTGTAGACCCAAAGTTCTCGGACAAAATTAAAGAGTGAGAAACCTTTACTTAAGTTTTCCTGCATTAAAACGTTTTTTGACGGAATACATTATCTCCTTGTCACAATTGCATTATCTGCGCCATTGGGACATAAAAATTGCTGGAACTGTATTTACATAATGTTGAAAGGCTTATCAAAGTGCAATTTTGCTTATTAAACAAATGTTTTTAAACCTCATGAATAGACTTTTAGGAGACGCAATAGTAGCACTTGATGTATAAGTGATTGCTTCGTAGGCCCAATGTATATTATTGTAGCATTATAGGACTCAAACGCTTTTATTTGCTGCTTTTAGCTTTACTCATTCTTAGTTTTACTGTTTGTATTGATATGATTTGATGAAGTGGATGCTTTCCAGCCTAAGGTTTGCGTTGCTAATGTTTGACCCGCAATTAGATGGTTTTTTCTTCCTGTGTTAGTACTAATTTATCACACATTATGTATTTTTAGCTTAGATATATTTAGTATTAAGTTGCTCATAACGGAATGATCACCCAAGAAGTACTTTTTTGGTGAGAAAAAATTGCACATGATGGGACGATGCTAATGGGAACAATTATGCGGTAACGTACTATAATCAACGGCAAAAATATTGATTTCACCCAGGCAGACTCTGCGTCTGTAATTGATAAGAACCTTAGCCACTACGTTTAAGATTTCAGTAGGTTAGTATCCTTCGCGATTCCTTCTTTACTTGAATTTTTTGTTGCTATAAAAAACCTATATTTCAATAAGTGATGGCTCATTATACTTATGCTAGTTTCTTAAGTACTGCCATTTAGCCAATCACGTATATAATCACTTCATATTCGAAAAAGCTTTGTTGATTCTATTCGATATATGCACCCGTTACGGGATAAGTGGCTTATGTTTACGAATGTATGGCCAAAATTTATAGAGTATATTGTATAGTTCTTAATTTTTGGTATGAGCTTATTGAGGGCTGTTCGCTTTACTAAATGCATTGATAAACTCTTGGGCTAAAAAACAGCATCAAATTTATGAATATGGATGGAATCTTAGTTCCTTACCTGCTAATTTTCTTTAACATTTTTTCAGGATATTTTTCCACTTTGATGCTTTTTTTTTCTTAAAAATGATTAGCTACAATTTTTTGCATTATTCCAGGTTTTTAGAATATTTTCGTTTCATTTCAGCTCCAGGAAGTTAAATTTCACAGCTTTTAAGTTCACGGGTCACTGTCTTTTCTCTTCGTTGCTTGCAGGGTGCTACCCTATGGAGTCAAGTCTGATATAAAGGTTCATTGAGATTTTCAGAAAACCTGAGGCTGCTAAATTAGATATTGCTGTACAGTACCTTAAAATGTACTTAAGAAGATCATTTGATTCGTTCAGTTTGTATGTAGCTCATTTTTAACAATTTTACCCTTTATTGCTCCTATGACTGCACGTATGCAACGCTAGGCCATAGCAGCGTACTTCTGCATGTACCCCTGACCAAATTTATCACTGGGTATTCCCCTCCTTCCCTTTCTGGATCACTTTTTCTGCTTAAAGTTTACAACAGCATTTTGAAACAAGCTACTATGGCTATAAGCAGTTTGGCTGCACAAGGCTTATGTAAAAATTAGGGATTATAGAGTATACTTCGCTGGTGAACATAGCACATAGTTATCTGTTTATTAGATATATGCAGACAAAGATGAAGGTATACTTTAGAGGAATCTTGCATACTCATGTCACTGTAATTTTCGCTTTGTAGGGCTTCATCGCGATATGCACGGAGCTCAAATTGTAGAGAACAATATACTTCAGGTTTTGGAAAACTTGAAATTGAAATTTCTACCCTCCTTGGGTGAACGTGATTTTCTTTGCGCTATTGCTTGGGCTTTGTGCGCTGTTTTCATCTTACCAAACTTCCAAGTGAACGCCTTTTTTTGATCTGCCAGTTTTCCCCGCGAAGTCAGTATAGCCTAATTTTTTAGATTCCTTTCATCAGGATAGTATATATCAATAAGTTTCGGTCTTAAGTTCATGGTTGATTGTATCGCAAATAATTTATGCTCTAGAAGTCTTTGTACTTCTTGAAATTATGTGCAGCGCGACATGCTATGCTTCAGACTATTAGCAATATTTGTTTGTTCTTTGTTCCAGATCATAAGAAATCCATGAAACAATATTCAGAAAATTATAATTTATTTGGATATACTGCAAGGCTTAAATCCTGCTCGTTTATATGCTTGGATACGTTGTTTGCTTTCGTTTCGGCTTCCCCTTAAATGCAAGTTTGTCTCGTAAGCACTGGTCTATCACTTCATGGAAAGAGTTGTGATTTTCTAGTGTTTCATTGGGATAATATTTTGGTTCGCTATTGGTATTCCTAAAATGTTTAGTAATTACTCTGTACATAAAGGACTCTCGCTAAGTTTCACAAATGTATCAGAATGAGAATGGGAATAAGCCATTCCGATCTCCGAATGTTGCTTTAAAGGCAAAAATTGCATTTTGTGCAGACGCCTCTTCGGCGTAAATTTGAAGCACGCGATTTCAAAAGCTTGCTGTGCTTCATATCTGCTTAGTAAGTGAGCTTGAGCCAGGATACTATTTCCTCAATTTTTCGCCTATTTCTGCATCAAGTTTCTGCGCCACCGAATGCGTTATGTTTTCAATTCCCATTCGTGTTTTACATAATCCCAAAAACCTCACGCTGCTATTGTCATTTTTTAAGTCAGTCTTTTAAACTGGCTAAAAGTTCCCTTCTATTTGTAATTAGTCTGAAATAAGTGAGTGGCTATGAATTATTTGCCCAAGATTATTTTTTGGGTCTAGATATCTACTGACGAGAAATATTTTAAGATGCAATTATCAGTTCATACCTCAGGTTTCACGTGCTGCTTGGCTAGAATGGTTCGCTCAAAAATTGAATGCTTAATGGTTTAAAAAGCTGCCCAGGACTCTTGCTGAAGCACATACTATTGTTTCCATATCACCTCTTTTATTGTAAAGAAAAATAAAGCTCTTGAAGAAAATGACTACACTATTAGCTACTGTAGGTTGAAGAAATGCATATGACAACGCAATGGTAGACTACTTTTTAAAGGTCTTGATCAAATCGTTGACGTGAAGCTTTAGCTCGGCACTAATTCCAATTTCTAAAGTCCTACGATTTCACAAAGGTTATAAACGTGCATACGGAGTTGCTAGATTTTACTGTTGTCTTGCCTTTATTCTTGGCGTTTTTTAAGTTGTGCCACGGTTGTTTTGAGCTAGATCGCTGCGTATAATATCGTTGACCTCGATATTTTTCAGTGATTCTTTCGTCTTGCGCTTTTTTTTCGAGCTTCTGGGTTTCTTTGGGTGCATGAACGCCGAGTGTGTCGTTTCATTAGATGGGAACCGATTCTCGAACGGTTGAACTTTGCTCTATGCATCGCTCAAACGCGCCTTCCATAGTTCATTTTTTAAAAGCCTAAGGTTCTAGGCTTTACTTAATCCGAGGAGAAGTGGCTGCGTTAAGCAGGTAAAACCCCCCCACTTGTATGCCTCTCATGCATGCACTAGAATGTTAATCAAGTCGTCCAATTAATTGTTATGTGGTTTCTTTCAGTATGTAGCACTCTAGGCAGCCTTCATGAATTTACATTGTCTTGGTGCTTATATAGCATAAGGGCACTCTCTCTTTCCTGAAGTTTTATAAAATAGCTCCGTTGGCTTAACTCTAGCTACGACTGGCTAGAAAGCAGTAGTTCGCAAGATTAAAACAAAAAATTTTAGTGATATTGCGGTACCGAAGATGTTTCAAGCAAAGTTCTTGGTAAAGTGTGAAAAAGAGGAAGAGTATGTCGGCGTTCTTTTTAAGGCATTTCTTAGACTGGTGAAATACTAATCCCAAAAAAAATCTTTAATTTTTGGTTGCAATAGCGATTTGCACTAAGAAAAGTTAGTCAATAATCAAGAGTGTTCATTTTTTGAATTTTTTTACTAAGCCTCCGATCAGTGAAGCTAGTTCGGCTTAGTGAACACGAGTATACACGAATTTTTTCCGGCTAATCTCAACGCAGCCTTGCTGAAGTATGGGAATGTCCTGCCACAAGTTTAAGTAAGCTGGCATCCTTAAGAAAATGCGAGCAGATTACAAACTTCTTTTTCGACGTAGAGTTAAGGAATCAAGTTTATATCTAAAGTTAGGATGACTCCCAGATATACCACCAATTCGAACGTGTAAGTTGTGCTTCGAAGACACATATTTACGTTCTCGCTAGAATCTTGTGGATATATTCTCTACGCTTTTTAGCTATTAAGTCAATGGCCGTACATGTGCAGCTCGTAGCTCATGAACCCAGACCTCAATGCACGCGATAGCATGACAGCTCTGCCTGGCTTGCGGCCCTATGACAGGGTAACGACGTTGAGGTGCAGTCAGCTAGCAGTTTTTCCCCAACTCGCTATTCGTATGCCTACCTTTGGAGCTTAATGAAGTACCTGGGCTATGCAAAGCAACGGGTAGAGAGTAGCACATCAGCGGAATAGTAGGAGATTTATATTCTCTATGATGCAATGCAGCCGACCGAAAATGTGCTATACCTCGTAGGACAGTACAGAGACTGCCATTTGAGAAGCTTTGAGGTTGGGATTGCGATGAATTCGGTGGACTAATTGCAGCCCTTGAATCGCCACGCCTTATGATAGTATTGACAGCCGTGCGCTTCCTCCTCCTGCTTAATTTCTTACGAAGCTAGTCGCGAGCTGCTAGGGCATCGAAGGGGATAACCTCCCGCTGGCAACTTCTCGCCGCTAATGCCCCTAAGCTTAGAGGGGGCTAATGTATCTTTATCATTTCTAGGCATACACATCTCCTATATATTCTGGGGTTAGTCGCTTTGAGGGAATTTAATGAGTTTAAGTCGATATCTGCGGCAGCAAGGGTACAGTTTGACCAAAATTATCATCTGTATCTAGCCTAACCGTGCAGTGGTACCTAGACTTCCCTAGAAGGTCTATTTTGTAGAGTGTGCTCCGAGACTACATCTCGAAACTAGAGGTGGGCATTTTCTGGAATATGATGATCAATATTCTTACAGCAAGCGGAAGTATATAGACTCTTTGGGTCCTGTCTTTGAAGAGGTACTGTTGGTCGGAAGAATGTCCCTTTTTTTAGACTTACTAGGGCCCATGACAGCTTTATCAGGCATTAAGCATATCCTGTTTCTAAAGCTAATTTTCCCAATATTGTTGAATATGAGCTCTGAAAGAGGATTTATTACTCCTGACTCCGCTAAAAATATATGAAGTGCTCAGGGGTCGAAAAATAGTTTAGTGGTCATGCTAAAGTAAAATACTGCTGATGTGTGGTGTGGAATATCAAAGCTCAGCTTCTGAATCAGCCCCACTAGCATGCTATATCGGCATTTATCTTAGAGTTTCTTCGGTATGCAGGGGATTATGAGAAGCATGCCTGAGAAATGTTTTGACATCTCCAGGACACGCAAGGTGCCGTCAGTTCGTCACGATGAATTAAGACTTCAGATTACTCCTTAAAAGCCGTTTGTCTTTCTTATCATAATGGCTAAGCGAGCTGCTTCTGACCAAATGGAATTCCGATAATTGAGTGCTCTCAGGTATAGTTTGCAGGCAAGCATATTACATAGTCTTTAGTGGGTTTGCATTTGCGAGCCCGAAAGCATTCGTAAGATGGTTCTACGAGACTATTTCGAGCTTTTTTAAGCTACGATTCCTATGTGATCCTTGGTAAAACCATGCTCCACTGAAGTTGATACACCACGACCCCGAGAATAGATTTTTTAGGGCTGCCAATCTAAAATGGTTAGGAATACAGCTACTTTTTTTCCGGGTTCCAGGCTTAATATTAACCGAGGTTCAAATGTTTGCCGATAGGGCGCTAGCTGAAGTAATATAATAATGTAGTAGTTATTGCCAGCACGCCGTCGCTACTGCCTCTCGGAATTTATTTAGTAGCTATAAAAACTAATAGCTGCAATAGTGCTGCTCTAGTATGTGCGCGTGGCTGAACTCTTTGTAACATTATAAGCTGCCAGGGATGAAGAAAAAAATCTTCTTATCCAATTACCGTAATTGAACGATGCGCTCCGAAAACCTTTCTTTTCTAGAGGTGATGCAAGCGTCGTGAGTAGCCCTGAAATGGTTTCACTAGAGGAGCAGTAGCGTTGCTGGAATATTTAATAGAGTGAAGCAGTTAGAGCAATAGCAGCTAACGTTCTGTAGCAGAAGCTCCACGTAGAAGTTCAATATCATGCTGAGCTTGCAGTCGCTACAGTGGATCCGAACATAGTTACTTTTTTCTGGAAGACGAGGATTTCATGCCTTGTAAAGCTGCTAGTTGAGCCGCTTTCGCCTAGACCATCCACGAAACTGGGTAACTGAATCAATTGTGCTTCATCACTATTAATTTAACTAATCGCAAAGAACCACAATGAATCCGGCTAGGGTTATTTGTATTATTTTTTACGTAAGTAAAAATCCATTTTGCTCCCAATAGTGTTGGATCGCTGTCTGCCTTGAACGAAGATTCCTTGCCTCTTAGCGCAGTATCGAAAGCGCCGATAGCAATCATGAGTTTTCGTGCTTGCGCATATTTTATTCCTACTGATTACATGGCAATCTAGAAGTGATGTTGTATATTCTGAAGCTTTAAATTATGTAGTTTAGTGCTCACGTTTTAAAGAGATGGACGAAACTTGTTCTTAGTATAATTACTTAAGTTGCTTAGCAGGACTAAAGATGCACGGTAAGATAAAGTCTCCAAAGCTAGTTTGTAACATCCTGGTAGGCAAAATTGCGTATCCCGGGTTAATGACGCCAGCAGCAACTTTGCCCAATTGAACTGAATTCTCACACCATTTTGGCATGGGGAATGCCACACTAGCTAGATGGTAGAATCAGCATCTTTAGTGCTACAGATAAGTTCGAATACGAATAGAATTTTCGCTTGTTAAAATAGGTAGTTTTCTAGGACAAAGTTTCCACCTATTTTTCTGCAAGCTGCCTTATTGAAATAAAATAGAAAAGGTCATTGTCGATGCCACATATCGCTAGCGATAATTTAAACCATCAAGTACAAAAAGACCTTGCCTCAGAGCGTAGTGTATTTTCCCACGAGTTTTTCCCATTTACGCTAAGCTAATCCTAATAGAAAAATGATGAGATGGTTTACTTGCAGGCTTGGGTGCGATGGTGATAGCATAAAGCCTTTATAATTCTCCTTTCTATTGAATGCATATAGTAATTTTATGTGCATGCTCTCATTCTAAGAAAATTCTGGTCTTCTGACTTGGCATGCTTACCCTAAAATAAGTGTGGCTTAAAATGGTTGCTCCTCCGGTACCTCAAATTGTACGCCGTCGATAGCAGTTTTTTAACTGGAAATGATCGCTGGATCCGGTACTGCTCATTGGACATAAACAAACCTATTTTCATGCGAAGCCAAAAAACTGTGCCTGTTATTATCTCTTTATTTTACAAGCTCAGCAAGTCTCTGTTTACTAGGCTAATTTTATTCATTAGTCTGGTGGGCCACAGGTTTCTACCGCTAATCTCATGCTTCACGAAATTTTATAGGCAAGCTCTTTTTTACTAGTAAAAGAAAGGTTTAGCCAATACTATTCTAATTTATGTGTATTTAACTGCAGCAACTTGTTCATACTCACTTCTTTTATAATTGATGGCTATCAAAGCGATATTTGGGTATGAAACTACATGGATAAACTTACTCGAATTTTTTTTTACTGCATGATTCAAACGGTAAATAATTATTTAAATATTATACGTAAATAGCTCATATAAAAAAAATATTAATGAAGTAATCAAATCTGGCCCGGGTTTAGCTCACATTCAAAATGCGTCCTGTCCTTTGAATATGAGGATTCATTTGATACACGTTGATATTCTTGAATATTGTTCGAAGAATATTTCAATAATGTTTGATAGAGTTTAAACTTATGCAATTTGGAAATATTTAATAATATTCCAAAGTTAAAGGATGGAAAAAATCGTAAAAATTTTTAATCCAGTTTTTGCGAAATAATTTTTTAGGTCACTCTCAATATCCCTCAAGAACTATCTCCACAATTTCTGAATAAGGACCATGCAGTGTCAAAAGCGGCCTTTAAAAGACTTTCAAGATAATTTTGCAATAAGAAACTTTTAAAGCTTTCAGAAAATAGAACAGCATTATTTTATGACGCCTAATACAAAAATATGGAGGATCTCAACTCTAAAGTGCAGCTACATCAGAGCAAGTGCCCTTATGACCCTAAGGAAAAATTGAAACAAACAGACGCAAACTCTCTTTATACAAATCCGAAAGAGCTGCTTTGCAAGGATGATAAATGTTGCATTTGGCAAGATCTACAATTTTGGTTTGGATACCAGTCAAAGAGGCTCTCAGAAGATGATTTTCAAAACTACTTTAGGGACTCAGCTAGAAATGGTTCTGGGTAAAAAAAAATATCAATTTTTCTAATTACGTGCTCTTTTAAAAAATTTTTTATTCAATTTACTCATATCCCTTTGCAAACCATTATAGTTGATCAACTGAATTTGTAAAATAGAGCTTTTTCTTTGGGTGCAAAGCATTTTTATTTATTTTTAGTAAGGCGCCAACGATTATCCTACAGAATTATATTACTAAAAAAACGCAAAAAATCTAAGTTGCATTCGTAGAAATTGTTTTGCGTATTATCTTTTGCGTATGGATACTTAAGCCAATCTGCTGGACACTGTATTAAAACAAGTAGAAATTAATCGTTTTTTACTGCTTCTCCTTGTTTATAAATTTTTCTGTATATAAATATAGTATTTATTGAATGAAACTCAAAAAATTTAGAATATAAGAGTTCAATATTTGTTCCTAAATGAAAGACTTGCTATATTTTGTTTATATTTTATGCTAACAGGCTTTATGAAAAGTTGGTTGTCCTGGGAGGTAAATTTTTATTCGCTGCGGCGGAAATGTTCTTTCTAGAAGACTTTGATAGGAATGAGAAATCCAAAGGAATCTTGTGCTGTCCTGTGGATTTTAAAGACGTGCCATTGAAGCGTAACATAATCAGATTTTTATATGCTCAAAAACGCAATGAAAGAATTGTATCCCAAAAATCGCTGTTCAAATTTGGCAAGTGCTATTTAAAGCATGCCCAAAAACTTGACTCAGAAATTCAGGTTGCACAATACGTTAAAGCATGCATTGGTTATTGCTGCCATACTACTAAATTAGATAGATTTCACCTTGAAGGAGACCCTGAAAGCCAAAGGACTTCTTCAGTTTTAGACTGGCTATTCCCTGTGGTTAAGCACATTTACTGGATTCAAGGGTAAGTAACAATATAACACCAGCTTGTAAGATATGTTTCTTATCAGCTTAAAATATAACTTAGCAAAGACAACTAAATAGTTTTGGCTGTGAAAAAATATTTTAAAGTGACCAGCTAGCTTGGACAATGACGGTCGCCGTTCTAAGCGTTTTTTTTACACTTGGCCAGCACATTTCAGCAACTTAATGTATTCTCTTTATTTTTTTTTTAAGTGCAAGTTTTAAATACTTGCATTTGACATGAAATAATTTTATATTGTGGAAAGTTTTATAAACTGAAAGTTATGCATACTCCAAATTCATTAATTTTGTGGGATCATATTTTAAACGCAACTTCTAAAATTTGCTCAAACTTAATATTCTGCTGTTTTTAAAGCCAGCACCAAACTGAAAAGGGAGATTTTACCACTAGAGAATTTATTCAGGATTTACAAGCGTATCTTGGATATAGAGGTAAATTTTTTTTGATCAAAAGGGAGTCATTCTTTTTAATAACACATTAAGGGGAGAAAAAAGGTTAAACACAATAGCATATTTCAAAGAAATAGCTCTTCAAATTTTTTTGCTATAAAATAGTATCTTTACGCAAATTGAAAGGCTTTTATCTCATATATGACAATATGCCAGTCATGAAACTTGAATATGTTAGAGGTATAAGTTATAAAAAAAAGCCGTGCAGCTGGAAAAAGTTGGAAAAACAATCATATTTAGGTGAATCATTAGAAAGCTTTATTGGCAACATAAAGGCTAAACTTGAGCACTTGCTAGAATTTTATTGATCCAAGTAGTTTTGATTTTTACAAATACATAAAAAAATTGCAAGGTTACGGCCCCGTATAAATTGGAGACCTGCGGAGGTTAAAGTAAACTAACAAATCTAAAAAGTTTTAATGATGGACGAATTTGGCTTGAGAAAGCTTTTATATTGCTACTTTAATTTAATAAGCTATGCTTTTTTATGCAGATGATAAACTTTTGCCAAGAATAATAGATGCCCTGCAATCAGAGCACACCGAATTTCAGGTATACTGCTTTTTAATTTAGTTTCTAGACTAAAAAAATATTTTGACTCTTTATGCCATTTCGTTTAAAATTGAGCGCGCTTATTTAATATTTTTTTTGCTTTTTAATTTAGGCAGATACTCAAACTGGAGAACAGCTATTGCACCAATTTACATCTGAATACTTTAAAGAAATTGCAGCGGTAAGCTTGAAGTACTGCTTAAATTATCATTGGGTACGAGGACTTTTTCTAGTGAATTTCTAAAATTGTGGTGTTTTGCCTTAAACATCCACCTATTATTTTCGTAAGGGAAACAGGATACAAAAGGATTAATTAATAAGATTGAAAAAAATTATATGAGCGTGCAGTAAAAAATTTTGAATAGTATTCATTTTTTGAAATTTTGTTTTTAAAAAATGTTTCTAACAAATTTTTATAGCTGCTTTGGGTTTCATTAGAATTTTTCAATTAAATTTTGAATTATCTTAAAGAAGCATCTTTTTGAATTTTTTTTTACAAAGAAATAAACACTCTTTATGTCATATGAAATTTTTTTTGTGGGCTGATTTGTTTTGCTGAGTTTCTGAATTACATGGCAATAAATTATAAAGTTTATTTATATAATATAATATTCAAATATTAAATCCGTAAAAACTCAGACTTGTAAGCTCTTTTAATTTGAAACTTGTAGGCTAACAGCTATAAATGTATGGGTTTTTTACCGTTTTTTATATCAAATGGCAGTTAGAGTTTAAAAAAAAGCAATATAACTAACTTCAGATATTCTATGTTTGTCTTGCATCTAACTTAAGCAAAGTCTCGAAAGCTTGTCTATGCTTTTTTTCAGCTCAACTTTGAGGTCCCGGATAATAGCAAAAATTGGATAGAGCACAAAGCCAATGAGTTGATAAAAAGTGACGCTTGTGCTATCTTTGGTTGCGTATATTTAAACTTAATACCTTTAGCTAACAAATATGCCGTTTATCAACAACCTCCAGACAGCAGCTTTTTTGATGCGACTTTTAAGTGAGAATTTTGCTGTGGAAGCCTAAATTCACTCGTAATTTTTTTAAGTTATCTAACTCAAAGGTTTATTGTAACTATTTCTTTTGGTAGAAACGACTTGTAATACCTTTAGCTTTCTATAATTTTTTCAAGCCTTAACTACTGCCTTATGCTCTTTATATCTGGCTAACTGCTGAAAGGCGCTAAGATGTGCATTCCTTCACTTTTTATATTATCAAGCTTACTATGATGAACAATTTCAGGAAAGAGTTGAGTAGTATTAGGGAGTCTAGTTGAACCGGGTTTTGAGTCCAAATTTTTTCAATAAGATAATAAAATAATTTTTTGAAACCCCGACTAATCCTTCAGCCTGAATTTAATGCATCAAAAAAGAGTATTTACTCGTTTTATTTTATAAAAATTTACTGGGAGGTGAAATAAACTTTTCTTAGCCGGAAAAATGCTATTATAAAAGTTAAATTAGCAATTAATGGAAATTTTTTTTAAATTTGAGTAAAATTTTTCTGTTTGGATGCTCTAGTTTAATATATAAAGGAGTTAAAACTGCTATTAACTTTCATAATATTTATGCTTGCGTTGTCACTAGTTTAGTAAAAATCAAGGAATGCGCAGGTCACGACTATAATATCAATTAACGAATAATCTTAAATGAGTTTAAGAATACTTGGTTTTTAAAAATTAAAATTAAGTAGAAAGAAATTTTCTTATTGAAAAAAAAATCAAAGTTTTGGCACTAACAATCTTAGTTATCGGAAATAGTAGCCGTTTAGCTTGAAAAAACAAAACCTTATATTTAAGTACTCTAAGAATTAAAGGTTTCCCATCAGTGAGTCCCCTAAAATGTTATTTTTTATTTATAGATCTTTACTCGCAAGTTGCTGGGTCTTATCTGGTGAGCAATTAGGAAAAGTGTGGCTCCTACAGCTTGTGCAAAGGCTTAGGCAGGTAGCCACCCAAAGCTTTTGAAGACCTTGCATAAAACATTTCTTTTTATATGCAAGGCATTTTGCCGTTACTATTTTATGACCTCTAAGGCTTACTCTTTAAGTTTTTTTCTAAGTTTTGTTGCATATATTTTTTGAAATTTTTTTGAAGCTTTATAACACAGTTAAAACTTAAATTCATGGATTGAATCAAGAAATTTTTTTTTTGTTAGATAAAATTTATATAAGTCACAATTTAAATCCCCTGAAATGATTATTATTTTATTTAGTTGTGAAATCAGTATATTTTCTTAGTGGACAAACATCTAAATACCGCTTTTTTCGGAAAATGTGTTTTTGGTTTTTTCTTTAAGTTTACATACATATTTTCTAAATTCCTTAAGGAAATTCTTACCTAAATCTAGCTACGGAACCCTTCTGAAAGTTAGCTTCAGGTATGCTATCTGCTCATAGAGACGCAACTTGTAACCTTACGATATTAACAGATCCAACTGGTCACCCAGCTTTCTGAGTCTATGGGCGATATACCAAACAGAGGCAATTTTATAGAAAGCCAATCTTTGCCAATAAAACTTTCAAACTTTTGGCACTGCCCGGATCAGTTAATTCCTAATTTGCACTTGTTCAACCTTGAAAACTTGCGATTCGATATCGGTTAGTTAGAAAACATCAATATAAATAAAGCCTTACATGTGTAATTTAAAAAGTTAATGTGCACCAAGGAAGCATTTGGATAAAATCCCCCTGTTTTTTTAGTTAAACTACAATTTTGAGTCTAAGTAAGTAGTGGCAAAACATGGCTCAGTAACTGCGTGCCTGTAATGTGGATCGGTGAATTCCCTTGTATTTAAACAGCTTGTCCCCTATGTCGATGATTTTTTTAAATAATGGTAAACTGCTTCTGGAAGTCGTGGCACCAAATTACTGCACGCAGCAGGCGAAACATCTGCACAAGCCGCACTCAGAGATTTAAAAAATAGTAGTTCCGAATATGGCAAAGTTGAAAATATAGAAAAAATTAACAGCCTACCCATCGGAGTTCATAATTCCAGCACTCTGAAAAGCGAAGCATATGACGAGAGCAACACTGCTGGAGAAAGGGAAGGCGCGTTGCCGAAGTTAAAATTATTTAGGATATTCCCCATTGGAGAAAATAAAAATAGTAAATCGAAGCATTCCTCAGCTTCAGAATCCACAAGTAAATTGATAAAAGAATTTTTTTGATTGAAATTTAACCTGAAACGACTTTTATTGCTTTTTTTGTAGAATTTGAAGTCTAATAACAATATACTATCTTTCCAAAGTTTCTCTGCTTCTTCAAAACTTGCCAGCAAATTTTCTATTTGAAACCAACGTCAAAAGTATTAGTATCTCATTTTATTGCATTGCTTTACCATTTACTGTACTAATGTACTGCGTCTCCCACGTTTAGTTCATCTACAGTGTATTCTCAAGTATTATTATGTTACTTCTTGTGTTTGCATAGTATACCGCCATCCGCGAAAAAATCTCCATTATGTCCTTGTGAGTGGTGCTTTCGTGTAAGCATTACAATATGGAAATTACTTTTTTAATAGCCTGGTTCTTAAATGACCCCGGGAGTCATTATCATAATTGGCTTTGATCGGATTAACCTGCTTATGAATATATAGTTTTTAGAAAAAAAATATTCCGGCCATCTTAGAGCGTGCACTACGAAGCACCCAATATTGAGAAACTCAGAGTACCACAAGAAAATGCTAAGTAATCACTTTAATCTAATTTTAAACAGTCTAACTCATACTCTGAAGTATTAATCTGAACTCATTAGCGTGGTAACGCTCTGTCAATAAAGCAAGTACTCTAGGAAAAATTGTACAACTTTAAGTGAACAAATAATATCACGAGAAATATGAATTTCTCTTTTCTTCCTCTCAGGTGTTTTTAAGAAGCAGATCCCAATAAATAGCGGTAATACATTGACGCTGCGTGCTTGACAGCTTTTTCATACCGTAACGCCTAAATATTTTTCAATTGCTGATAGAAAATATTTTTCAAAATGTTACTATTTTTCTTTCTTAAAAGTTTTAGGCAAATAAGGGTATAAACTTCTTATCAATTTCAGTAAAAATATGCGATATCTAAAACATCATGTCAATGCCTATTGGTGCTTAGTAGATACCTCTGATTGAAGTTCTTTTGACGCTGCGCATCAGCGAAAATAACAATATTAATCGCAAAACATAAAATTGAAAATACTTTTAGAGGAATATACTTGCTGCATTATGTTTCACTGTTACTATAAGCTATCAGATTAAAATTTCATAATTTGGATGAAAGACTTCAAGACGGTACAGTCCGTGTTAAAATAGAGGGAGCAGCCCCTATAGTGGGGTCTAATGCGAGCGAGGCTGCTGGCAATCCTATTGATCTTCGAGCAGGTAAAGCCACTAATATAGCTTTAAAAAATTCGATACTAAGCAAAAAAAGGGAGAGTTTTCGCTTTGTAATAAGAATCCGCGTGAACTGTGTCATGTTAAATTCTTGTTTTTCTATACTTTTCACGAAAATTTTTTAAGGCTAACCCACTGCAATTATGAAAATTCTACATTAACTTCAATTACGTTAACTTTCTTATCAAGTATGCAACGTCCCAAAAGCTTAAGATGGAAGTTATTAGGAATATCGCTCTTAAAAAAGTTACGAATTTCTTCAAAAAGTAGTGGCTTGTCCGTTAAGTAGTTATGCGACATTGAGAAACACAAGACCATCGACAATTAGATCAGGGCATCCAAGCGTAGATTTATTTACGACCTGCTACACTGCATTATCGGTTCCTCAAACCGAATGCCGGTAAAATGTGAATAGGACTTTACTCTTGTGCAGATATGCCTTTGTATTCGCTGTATATCAGTGCTGGTGTAAAAACGTGCTGTTAGGTTTTCTTGCTTCATGAAGCAAGTGAGTATAAGTCGGGAAGAAAACAATGCGGGCATGCCTGAAATAATTTCCTTTTCTTTACAGTCATTAGTTCTCCTTCCGGAAACCCTTACAAAGCTCTAGAGCTGAATTTCACATCGTCGTCGGAGCATGGACATCAAGTATATACCAGAAGAATAGATCTCTTTGGGCCTAAGTCCCAGCAACTCCAAGATGACGCAGCGTTAACGGATTTCCCCAGGGTGAGTGAGCAGTTCGAGAAATACTTAAGCGGCTCTTCCCCTTTTGAATATGGTATTGAAAGGGGCACCATTAGGGAAGAGGAGTTCCTACTTCCTAAGAAAATCAGAGATGCTAAGCCCACCGCATGCAACCGTAGTTCCAGCGGAGCTGGCAAAGAGGACCACTACAATAAATTACGTACTCATTGGCCGTATAAGAATCCTTACAGTGAAAGGGAAATAATTTCCAAAAAGCATAGTCCTCTAAGCTATGACCCCCACGATGACCCCAAACTTTTTGATTCACTTTGGCCTTACCGCCATAGCGCCGAAAGCACTGACGTAATAGATGCTGCCAACAATAACACCTGTATGCCTAACTTTTGTTGGGTGGCAGAAAACAGTGCCCAAAAGCCCAAATCGAATGAGGTGGAATCAAACAAATTTCTCTTCCCAAGAAAGGGCGATAAAAAAAACTCTATTAGCACAGAAGCATGGGACTTATTACGAGCTAGGCACACTTACGAAATTTATCGATAAATCGTACTTCCTTGCTTAAGCTTACTTGAAAAATATCTTTGTACGCATAGTAACTTAGGAATATATGGTTCGCTTCTCTGAGATATAAGGGCGACGAGACGAGTCAGTTCAATATCCCGGTATTCCCTTGCAGTACATTCAGTGTGGCAGCGTAGTTCACTGATAGTATTTTAGTTCTTAAATATTTTTTTGTGCACAAAATGTGCAAAAGCAGATCCAGTCTCAGGTAACTCATTGAATTCAGAAGTTTTGTATCGGACTTTTTAAAAGCTATTTGAGCGGGTTAAGCAAAAGTTCTCATACAGCGTTACGCCTTCAAATAATGAAATATAATGGCTGGAAGGTAACCATTTCTTTTCGAATATTAGAAAAAAAGACTTCAGGTCAAACAGATAAAGCAAAAGCCTTTGGTATCAAAGTCTATTGGATGGTTGAAGAATAGGCTGTCAAGCGAAAATAACTTGCCCATGTGCCTATAACTCCTCATCGGTTTCAGCATCTTTTCAGGTCACTGATCAGCCTGAAAAATGTATGCAGCTTCTATGATAAAGTGTCTCTGCAGCGAATTAGACCGTGCTTTCAAAAAATTCATCGGTGAGAACTCTGTAATTTTCTTAATACCGCAGAAATGTATAGATCGGTTTTACCATAATATTTTAGTAGTATGCCTTGTGGGACTTTGGTCAATTTTTGAGGTACTATGAAATAAAGTCCATGAAGGTAGGTATCTCCTTACTAATATTATCAGCCATGCATAAAATGAAGGCATTTAAGTTGTTGGGTATAGTCCTGCGGAAAACGAAACGCTTAGCTTGTAGCTCGCATTTCCGTGCAGGCAGCGATGAAATGGAGGCCAGTTAAGAGTAAACTAGTGGTACAACTCCGTCAATATTCTACCTATAGTATTTATGGTAAAAGAAGCAGGCTATTAACCTATAATTGCGGTTCTGCAGCTTTTGGTTCTTACGATGAAATTTCATCAGTGATCTTTTTAGGTCAAGTTTTTAATGCTGGCTAATCACCCATTTCTCATTTCTATGCTCCCTAGTTCAATCTTATACAAGGTGAACAAATAAACGCAATGAACTTGCGGTTCTAAAATATATCTATTTTAAGCCATAGAGCATTGAGAGCCATTTGAATACTGCATATGTTAGTTCTTAGCCTACCAATATACTTGAATCTGTATTCAGTAACTCGGGAAAGCCCTATCAGGTAGGATAGAGCAGGTTTTGTGTTATTTTGTGCCTACATTGACCCAGGACGCATTTTTATACTAGGTAACACTGTATCTTGTCATAAAATACTGAGGCAGCTCAGCTGCGGGGGAAATTTCAATATTTAGGTATAATACGGGGAAAATTGTAAAACTCACATGATTGCACTAACTAAAATAAGATAAGTAACCCTATGAGGAAGTAAAAAAATAATTTGTCCATTGCCTGAAGGAAGACATAAAAATGGCAACAAAATACGGCTTCAATTCGCAATAGGCGCCATTTGTTTATTTTGTAAAACCGGCAGCATAATTTTGCAAAGTAAAACTTTTGGCAAATAAAGTGTCAATCGAGTCGTGAAATACAGCTATAATAAGGTTGATGGCTCAATGGCAAAAATTATGCGTAGGCATCTTCATGACTCAATGAATAGCAGCAGATCCCATATGGTAATTTTCGCGCAGCCATAGTTGACGTGGTGAGCACGAACTCTTTACAAATCACAAAGCAGCATCTATGACCCACACCAAAAAGTTGGGTCCATGCTACTAGAAGAATTCCGTAAATTTTCAGGGAACTTTAAGTGTAAAAAGCACCAGATCTTGTTTGAAAATAAGTACTGATTCTATACAATGTACAGAACTGAAGATTTACTATCCTATCTTGATCTTGCGTCAAGCATGCGTGGATTATCGAATCAAGAAGTTTCAGGATGATATATCGGTACGCTCTTGTACTCCCTGTAAGTGCTAACTTTATGCTATAGTTTGAGCATAAGCCAGCATTTGCAGCTATTAAAACATATGATAGTCCCAAAGCGTTGGTAGAAAAAGGGGAGTACTGCTTAGTAAGTGACCCTCGTGCATTATATCGAGAAAAAAACATAATTTTGGACTTTGCAGGGGCCAATCGCTTGACTCTGTACAAAGTTTCCTACTATGTACCAGCAAATTTTGCTATAAAAATTCTAATGGAGAACGAATGACAAGATTGAAGCATAAGCTTATAGCGGCTTCCGTTTAAAGAATTTATACTTTTTTAATTCATCAACCCCCAAATGCGTTACAATGGCTGGCGGACGACGTAAAGCGAGAAGCGATTACGCCTATAACATCAGCTCAGCGTAATTTATTGCTTATTCCTCTGGAAATTTTAAGGGCATTTTCATGAAAAGTTTATATAACTTTTTGGTACTTACGAAACCTAGAAAATACTAAGTAGAAAAGGCTCCCCAAATCGTGTAGTTGAGCACACATATTGCACCCTAGAAGATTGATCAGCCATGCATATAGCGGTAAGTTTAAGTGCTTTATATCATTAGAAAAGGATACTCATAAGCGATGCGTTAGGTATAAAACCTATTAGACTCGTTCGTTTGGCACTGCCATAGTGGTAGCTGAATAAAACTTGTTTTCTGGGTACCAGACTGCGCTATCAGCTCCTAAAATATAATTTGTATATAATTATTTCAATATGGTAGCTGTTGTATGTGGAGAAAAGATAATGGGAATAGTACTCGTTTTTTTCACTCCGTACTGTCTGTACCTTCGTGTGTTCTTTTATTGAGATAATGCCACGTAAACTTTTTGCATTACTCAAGTTCAGCTTCTTTTGGTTTTTTTATTTGGTGCATCTTACTGAATGTCTATTATCTTAGTTAAGCACCGGACATTGCAATTCAGCGTGTTAATGCGGATATTGCATGATTCTGGAAGGCTTCAGCGATGACAAATTTCTACTGGCTTGAAGCTTGATTAAATTATTTATTGCTTTATTAGGAGTGGCTTTTTATGAAAGGTAGCTTGATATACAGTTTGTTTCTCGTCCCGTCACTTTGGTAATTCTGACCGGAATACTCACGAATCAGTGTTTCTGTATCATCTACTTCGGAAGCTGCAGAAGCATCTGATTTATTTTTATCTTGC
Organism: Nephromyces sp. MM_2019; assembly: GCA_015657535.1. Classification (NCBI taxonomy): domain Eukaryota; phylum Apicomplexa; class Aconoidasida; order Nephromycida; genus Nephromyces; species Nephromyces sp. MM_2019. Next base: position 68,943 of record JADHZB010001758.1, read on the forward strand.
GTATTTCCCGAGTTTGAAGAATTTCTGGCTCTCCTCCCGCTACTTTGATAAGCCTGACCGGAATCCTCACGAATCAGTGTTTCTGTATCATCTACTTTGGAACCTGAAGAAGCATCTGATTTATTTTTATCTTGCGTATTTCC
>JADHZB010001758.1:69135-92215 GCA_015657535.1 Nephromyces sp. MM_2019
AATCAGTGTTTCTGTATCATCTACTTTGGAACCTGAAGAAGCATCTGATTTATTTTTATCTTGCGTATTTCCCGAGTTTGAAGAATTTCTGGCTCGCTTTCCTCCGATTTTAACCAGAGAATTAAAATTTTTTTGAATGCTTTTTTCTGAAGAATGGCCTTCTGCCCTTTCCTCAGAAGCATCATGAGAGACACTGTGTCTCGAGGGGTCCTCGCTGGCTTCTATTTGAACATCATCTTTTGGTTCGTTAATCCGTGAGAAATCCTTTATTCTTTCTTGTTTTTCTTCATTAGAATTGTGTCTTTCCCACTTCTTGGCTGCTTCTGCATCTTCATGCCATTTTCCACCACGTTTGGTGTGCAACCCATTTTCGGGAATATTTAAAGCTACCATATCTGATACATTATTATGCTCACAGAAAATCCCCATTTGCTGGTTGATAGCAGCATTTTCTATATTGACTTGGGAATTCGCTATCATTTCATTATTTTCGATTATCCACCCTTTATTTCTATCGCTCCTTGAATGGATAGCTGCTGAAAATCTGTTTTTTAATGGCTCAAGTTTGGAGCTGAAATTGTTCGTGTGATTCTCAGGTTTTTCTATTTTATCAATCAAGCCCACTTCCTCTTCGCTGGTATTTGATGAAGCTTTTGCATACTTCGAAGAATCAGCTTTAATATTCTCAGAAGCATCGGTGTGTTCTTTATCATAGCCCTCCTGGAAAATATTTATGCTGCTGCTTTCTTTGAAGCTAGGGGAATAGACGTCGATAAGTTCTTCCGTATCCTCAGGCGTTGCAGCCGTTATACCATGGGCGAAAATTTCAGGGCTACTGTTGCTCGGCGTCTCTTCGCTGCTATAGTTTTTTTCTTGTGTGCCCGCAAACTCCTTAGCTGGATAACTGTACTTTGCTTCAAATGTTTTATATGCATCTGGTGGAATGCTTTTAGTTGTATCATCCATTTGGGATTCCGGCTTTATCAAATTTGAGTGTGTAATGCTTTTAGTTGTATCATCCATTTGGGATTCCGGCTTTATCAAATTTGAGTGTGTTTCATTTCGCTCAAGGTCATTAGGGCCCCTAATCGATAGTTTGCCATTTTGGTGTTTCAATGCAAACTCTAAGACATTAGCTAGACCTAGACCTGTTAGTATCTTCGAAAAATTTCCTGGCATGCTGGTTTCTTCTAAAATTATGGGCTCTAGCGACGCAGTAGTTGCTTCATTTGGTATGACGCTGTTGAGAGAGAAATCTTCTCCAGGATTAAAATGTGAATCTGCATGCTTACTTTGAACGTGGGATGGTGGTGCGAAAGTGAATTTTCTTGTATCTGGAGCTTCGTAGTTTGGATGCATAGTCTCATCCGAAGCTTTGAAAGTTGTGTCAATGTTTCCATTTGCTGATGAATCATGAGGATTGTTCTCTGATTCAGGCTTGCCCGTAGTGCTGTCCGCATGATTTACCGTTGAACCGCTCTGTTTCGGGGATGTCCCTGCTGGATTTAATGAAAGATCTGTGGTATCTGCTGATGGTATTTCCACCTGAATATCCTCCCGTCGCTGTTTTTCATTGATAACGTATTGTTGAGTTATTCCTGCATCTCCTAATCCCTGATTCAAGCTTTGGAAAGTTTCTGTTCCCGCATCTTCTGGGCTATTATTGGTTGAAGTTATGTCGGTAGCGAAATCTATCTCCTCTGAGTTAAGGAATTATTCGATATAGAACGTAGGGAAAATGCAATGCTTAGTTTTTGAGCGCTTCTTGAGGAAGTTTATAAGCTTTAAGGGGCTTTTAGGTGCACAATGCTTTTATTCATTTTTGTGACGGCAGCAGCATCCTTGAATAAGTAATACTCAATATGGATAAAACTTCTTTCAAATATTGAATTAGCTTTAATACTTGATGCATTAACATAATTTAAAATCCTATCTGCTATTTGATATCTAGCGCTTTATAAGATTATGCCTGCTTTGTTACTGAGGTGTTATAGAGTGCACACCCCCTATCTTCTAGATGGCATAGAAAGAATTTTTTAGGAAGCGACGGTATAAATCAGCCTTCGTTTACATAAATACTGATATTATTTGTTTATAGTATCTTCATGGCTTTCTAAGGCCGCGCATAGGGGGATTATAGCTGTGTTGAACTTACCTGCGGAGGTCATTACAATATTTAGTAGTGGAGGAACTCTGGCAGCCTCATGGGAAATATCTGAAGACAAGCTAATTATGCTGGTCTGAGAAGAGATATTTAACTGAGGGTCGTTATTTTCGATTAGGCCTAAGTCGAGCTTAGTACTAGAAAATTGATCTTTTCTTTCTTCGGATCTATTGTCTTGAGTATTGCTTAGCGTCACTGTTTCGTCTTGGCTTGCTTTGTAGCTTTGTGTAACCATGGGTAGGTGCGTATCCTGCTGATCACGGCTTTTGGTGACATCTGTGAAGACGGAAGTTCTGCTATAAAAATTTTGATGATGGAGGATATCAGGAGAATCTTGGTGTGAGTCTGTAGGTGATACGCCTATCAGGTCTGGTATAACTTCTGTGCTCAGGAAGTCCTGGCTAGCACTTTTGCTCGAGTTTAATTGCGTTTGTTCCTTTTCTTCGACAGCATGAAGTAAACTTTCTGGATCGATATCTTGCATTTCTCGCTTGTCAGATAAAGGGCCTGTTTTGCGTTGTGGATGAGCATGAATAACTGGAATTTTCCCAGAATCTTCTCGCTTCTCATTAGTCTCTTTTTCTGCTGGCAACGAGTTATTAACTGGGCTCTCTCTATGCTGCTGATCAGGCAAACTGGGCTGCTCATCTTTTTTGACTATCTTATCACCATTACCAGAGTAATCTTCCAAAAGACCATGTCCCGGATTTTGATTCTGCATCTCAAATATCGTAGCACCATCAAGGATAAAGTTACTTTGGTCAAGTTGGTCAACAAAGTCTGCAGTTGTAAGATCAGTGCTGATAAATTGATCGAGCTGTGCTGCAGCTTGGTTTGTATGAGAATGTGGAATAACATCTGTGATATCTTCTAAAGGTTTGTCGTTTTTAGTAATTTTCGCCAATTGAGCAGTATCTAAAAGATTACTCCCGGGACGATGCTCTTCCTTCAATGTAAAGGGAGCTGCTTTATATATTGTCTTCAAGCTATCTCTCTTAGCGAAATTCTCGTATAAAGAATCATTCTTTTGTGTTTCCTCTTTATTTTCTGCTACGTTTTGCTCTCCAAGTGTTAAAAGCGAGATGCTGCCCGTGCTGATATTTTTGCTTCCGGCGTCACTTGATTCTTGTGAAAAATCGTGCGACGAATCTATTTCGTTTGCACTTGTCGCTACTTCTTCATTTGTGCTAGAAGTTCTTACTATTTTGTCTTGCTCTCTGTTAACCTGGGCTACTTGGTATCTTTCAAAAAAATCGGAAATGGATTTTTCGTCGTTGCTTTTTTGTTTTACCAAAAAATTTTCCTTTGCATTAGAAATACCCTCAGTTTCTTTAAGATTTGCAATTTCACTTGATTCGGGGAGCCTGCTTCCACTTAAAGGGAGAGCTTCTTTTATGGCAAGATCTTCTTGACAGCTGTGTTTTTGCGTGGATTCTAATAGTTTCGATACACCAATGTTATGTCTATGACTTGAACTAGCTGTGCTTTCTAGCAACGAGGTTTTTAAGGCTGGTTCATTAAACGCTATCTCAGGTGAAGAAAAGGTGAGCCATTGCTTGCTTTCCGGAGTTTTCTTAGCCGTAGTTTGTATTTTAACTTCGTTATTGATCGCTTCATTTCTGAGTTGCTGTAGAATTCTTTCCATATTGACGGCCTTGAATTTTCGCGTAGGAGCTTGCTCATAGCTATTCGTTTTTTTCCTTGTGTTTGATTCATGGCTTAAAATTTGATTTGGATTTCTTGAAGACTTTTTTATTACCGAGTTTATCGCAAAGCTTAAATCACTACTATCGAAGCCTTGTAGTGTAAAATTTTCTGGATTGATTGGTTCGTTCATTATATTATTTAAATATGCAGATTCGGATGGACCAATTTTCGGCAAAGACATTGTACCTTCCTTTCGATTTCTGATTATTTTCGTATTTTGTAAATCAGACTCTTTTCCCGAATACTTGTAGCTTTTTTTGTCTTCAAGTCGTTCCCTTAGCTTTCTTAGAAATGGATTGTTTTCGTGTATTCCTCTGGAACCCTCAAAGTTCAGAGGTTGATTTTTTGATTTTTTTTCCTGTTTATAAGTTGCCTTTGAGGAATTTTCAGCCGTAGTAGTCGCATTATGGCTACTACTAATGCTGGATGGAGAATTTTCCAAAGACTTCATTTTTAAGTATCTCATATTACATTGTGTAAATGGAGCTCCTGCGCATAATTTGTTCTTGGCCTTCCTGCTCCCTTCTTCCTTTAAAAATTTATTTGTGGGATAACCTTTGAGATCTGAAAGTTACCAGGAAATGTGAAAAATCATCTTCATTTTGCTGTAAATTTAGTGTTTGGTTTCCTACCAGCGATATATACGTCAAAATATTCTATATTATGTGCTTACTGAAGGTGACCAACACTGCTGCAGGGAGGTGCATTGTATGGAATCTATGGAGGAATTGTTTGAATTTGCAAAACTTTCTTCAGAACATATAATTATGTGTGGTAATTCCCTTTATTGGTAATTGAGTATAACTTCTTTTGGGGATGCCTTTTATTTGCTTATCACACGTCAGTAAGCTTAAGAACACTAGGCATCGTCTACCTCTGATTTTATGCGCTGCTTGGAAATTTGAATTGTAAATGTGCAATATTTTTTGTAGAGTTTGCTTTGAAACAAATTCACAGCATTCTAAAGTTTCGGTTGTTCTCATCTATTGGCGACTTATTAGATAAGAAATCAAATTGAATTTTTTGCTCTGTAGGGAGTAAAGACATTTAATATTCAATTTTTTACTCGAGACTATCGTATAATTATTTGTAATTATTTGCTTTAGTTAATAGGATTATTGTTGATAAGACCCCAAAAGCACTTTATTTCATCGTATGCCATGCGCATCTTGCCGTGAATTTTTATTAGAATGTTTTCTTGAATCTTTGCTTGATATATACTCTGAATTTGTGCATGGGGTTCATCGCATTCTGTGATTTCGAATTGTGGCAAGAGCATCTAATTTTACTTTTTGAATGTCTGAAATCATCCAAAGGGGGGTATTTATGCTAAGAACATTTCTTTTATTGCTTCAAATTGTTGTATTAGTGCTATATGGGGGGTTTTCATTATTTTTACGAATAATTGGTATTTGGAGTTGTCTACTGGCTTCAAACTTTTTTTTTCATTAATGCTCAACCTTTTCAATCAATATGTTTTGATCTCCTTCTCTGATTTTGCTCTATTTGCTGTATTCTCTGTGATGCTAGCGAAATTATTTGGATATTTACTTCGCTCTTTTAGCGAAAATCTTAAATACTTTATGAAAAAAAAACAGAGTAAAATTTTTGATAAAGTCGGACTGATGAATTGAATTTTTCAGAAATAGTTTATGGCCTTATTCTTTCATAAATAGAGCCTTGTGTGCGAACTCAAAGTTTTTCCATGCTAGTCTTTGTGAAAAAATTATTTGAGCACTAACTTTGATTTAGTAGAATCATCAATAATATTTTTTATTGTACCCTCAGAAATATTTTTATACATAAACATTGCTGTGATATAAAAAAGGTATTTTACTGAATATTTTTCTAGCGAGGCATTTTTTTTCAATTTTTATAAAATAAGGCAAAGCACGATTAGTTTCACCTGAAAATGTTTTTTGTAAAGTGGAAGTAAATTTGCTGCTGCGGTAGAAAAGAATTTTCTGACTTTTTCTGACCATAGAATTGGTTTTACAGCTTAAACGCGTTGAAATTTACTTCTGAGATGTAAGTATTTCTCAGCAATAAAAAATTTATTACTTTAGTTTTTAGTGATTAATTCCCTAGTGCTAGCTGCTTGCGTGTACATACATCATGCCATCTAGTGCTATAATTTTAGCTCGAAAGTTTTGGAATAATGAATGGCAAGGGAAAACCTCTTTTTACCTTTGTAGCCTAATAATTCCAAGTTACTCCTTTGCCCTTTTTTCCGTATTTTTTCAATTTCTGGCCGTTTTTCGTAGCTTGATTTAGAATTTTGCTCTGAATCTGGCATCTTTCGTTCCTTGTATTTGTCCACCTTGTGAGTAAATTTAAAATATATGCTACATTTTTGTTTATCCACTAGAATATTATAAATCCTCCTCTTTATTCAAAATTGGGTAATTTCAGCTTTCACTAGTTAGCATATCATGATTTGAGTTTTGTGCAATAAAGTGAATTTTTTGGTATAAGGAGCTTGGATACAGCTTTTTGGAATTTTAGGCATTTTTTTAAGGTTTTTTTAAATAAAGTAGCTCTATGCGTTGCTAAGCATCACTTTTATTGATTTTTAAAGTCGGGAATATTCTTAAAAGTAGTATGTATCACTTTCAGTAAGAGAATTTTTTTAAGTAAATCGCGCTTATCAAGCACTAATAAAGTGTTTTTAGTTGAACCTTTTGCATTTTACGGATAAGTATACAGCAAATATTTACCATACTCATAGCTTTTATTTGAATATTTTTGTAGTTATATTTTGAAAAGTGTTGTTTATTTATCCAAATTTTGTGAGTTAATTTTAATTTTCTATTAAAAATAGTGATAAAGTGCCTGATTATCCTCCATTTGTTTTTTGACTTGAATGATTATTTTCAAAATCGCTGTTTCCAAGAATATATTAATTGTATGTTCTCTACCAACCACTGCATTTATTATGTATTTTTTTTGCTTGGATGCATTAGTTATGGAGATCAAAGTATTTTATGATGCTTCCTTACGTAAATTTAGATATTAAGTTTTATAGGTTGTCAAAAAATATGCTAATTTTGATAAAACAATTTTTTTTTGCTTGTAATTTCATGTCTAAGAGTAGTGAAAGTAACTATTTTATAAGCTTGTTTCATTCGTAGTTATAAAATTATATGATTAAAAACGATAAAAGCCGCAAGAGTCTGCTTTTAGAAAAATTTTCCAATGTATTGAAGTATTTGAGCTACACTGATTGATGTTGAATTACAAAAATAAAAAAGTTCTTAGCACCTTTTGATGACGCAAGCGAGGTTGCTTAGTATTTTTTTCCTTTTTGTTTGGTTTTTTCATTAAAAAAACTGAGTTTGTAGAGTTTATCCACTTTAAGTTTTGGTCCCCTGCCTGCTCACCCAGACCTCTGGGAGCAGCAAGTAATCTTTTATGGCTATCTCTTATTCCGCTTCTTACTTTGCTTTGTTTTTTTGATGGGATACCATACTGAGTGTTTCCTTCGGAACTTTTATAGGTCAAAAATAGTTTAGGCAAGCTTTGGGGTACAGCTCTGGCCTTTAGAAAACTTGCACCGTCATCCCGGTATTCTAATTTACCCGCAAGCGTGGCATAGCTTGATACTAGAGTAAGAAATACAAATATGATAAAAATGTGCGCCATTTTGGTTTTTTCGATGTTAAAGCTACTTCTCCAAAGAGCATAGTTTTCTGAAAAAGATTTTACGTCTTTTTTATTTTAGGCATTCTTAAAACGTTAATAGCCTGAAAAGAAACGAAAAATAGGTTAATATCTTTCAAGCTAGAAATATAAATATGTCGACTTAGAATATTTTCAGAGTGATATTGGTAAATTCAAATGTGTGGTGCTTAGTTGAGATAACGTCTAGTTTTTTAGTTTAAAATTAACCAGTAACTCGTATAATACAGATGAGCTTCTTATTCTCCAATATATGTTTTTTGCATGCGCCATCGAGAAGTTTAAAAAAATTTCTATAATAGAACTTTTCCTGCCGTGGGAATAAAGGGCCTATGCCATTGTCTAATGGGAAACCTATCAAGGTCCTCGATGAGTGTTTGCATTGCTCATAAAAAAATTTTGTTAATACGTAACATTTTATATAACTTTTCATTAGTTTCTTTATTTAAGCTACCCTATATTTAGATAATGTTTTGAATTTTATAGTGCCTTACTATCTATTTAAATGGCCAAGATAAATATTTGATAGCGAAAGCGAGCTTTTATAGCCTAAAAATGAAATTTATACACTTGCAATTTACACGTCATCTGTTGTGCTATACGGATTTTTTTTTGTTTAGCCGGTCAGACTAATGTAAGCGTGTGGGAACAAATTTATGAATTTTTCCTGCCATATATTAAGGATGATTTACATCATGTAGTGAGTATTGCGCAAAAACCAGGTAATTTACAACAAAGAGGTTTTTAAAATAAGTTAAATGTAGCCTGCTAACGTAAAAAATTTCTCGAAAGACCTTTAGAATTTTTTGTAAGCAGTAAAAGCACTCTTGTTTAGCCTAAAGGAAATTCTCTTTTATAGGATTCTTTCGCTCTACTAAATATTGGCTATATATTTGTTTTCTGATGTTTTTTAACGATTAAATTTGTATATAATTACTTAAAAGGTGTGAATTTCCTGCTCTTTCCTAAATTCATATGTAGAAACAATGCGGCGAAAATTGCTCTTATTCAATACTATGATTTTGGGTTGAACTAAAAAAGTTTCTACCATGTTTGCGTTTTCACGTATTAAAATTCGGCTGATTTTACTTCATCCTTAACCGCTCATATGCTTCTGCCGGAGAAGCTAAGCTCGAATGCTCAGCTATAAAATTATGATGCACAAGAAAATTTGAATGAAAATCCAAGTTATGTTTTTGCTTATGCTATACTTAAAAATATATCAATTCGTGTTTTTTAGTGTTTGTTTTGACATGGTAGCAGTATGATTAGAATGTCTCATGAATTCAAATGACAATGCTTCTCGAGACTATCTCCAACAAGCATTATCTTTCAAATTAACTTATTATTGTGAGTAACTTTATCTCTGAGTATGCCATTATTAAGATCTTTTCCATTTAAATCAATTGAAGCCAGTGCAATAGCAATTAAGCTTGATTTGCAGCCTTTTATTATACTGGGTAAAAGTTATGTACTCGGGTAGGATACTAGTTTGCTTAATTATACCCTAATATAAATCCCGGCATCTGTGTATTTAAGTGGTGTCAAACTAATGATCTATAATTAGGCTGTTATAATAACGCTGTATGACAAAGTAATAAGTAGTTGTACGAGGTTTCTTAATGCTCTCAAATTGAAGTAATAGCAATTGGTAAAGATTTTTCCACGATAAAAAAAAACTTTTCTGCTTTAAGGCAACAAATTGAGATAATACTTTTTGAAACGCTATTTCTTTCACTTCTCCAGCTTTTATGATGAGCATATATACCCAATAGAATTTTTTGCTCTTGAAAATTGCGTAATAATTATGGGGAAACCGTACGCATTTGGGCTTTGCTTGCTAGCTAATAAACTCGTTTTTACATAGTTTCTACCGCTAGCGCTCAGTAAGGATCCTCGATGACAAGTGTTACATTCTTTGATAGGTGGGCTGGGGGCTTCATTCGTAGTTTATTGTTACTTTCGATTTCGAAGAAATACTGTAATACTATATGCTTACTACCACAGTTCCCTCGCCGATAATGAAAAAATATACTTGAATTTACTGTTGTTGAGAAATTCGAGCATCTAGGGTTATCCATTCAAGTAACAAAAGTATACTGCTTGTTAGTATGCAATCTAGCACCGCAAAGAGTAAAAAAAGAAAAAATTTATGGCGTTAAGTATCTACCTGAAGATGGTAAGGTTATGAAAATTTTATCTCCGGTTCCAATACATGGTATGCTTTATATTAGAAATTGTGGCGCCAAGTGTTTATACTCCGGTCTTGAGCTACTACTTCTGGGAATTCAAGCAGGGGGTAGCTACTGAGGGGATTACAATTAGGTGCTTTTCCAGCTGTATACTAGCTTGGGAAGGGATGCCTCCACCGGTCACCCAACCTGCAATTGAATATACGCAGCGTACTGGCCTATACTAAACACTCCGATCCATGACACTAGATGCATAGCCTACCAACGGAGAAACGCGGGCCGGCAACTATGCTGTTATCAGCAACTTAGCTATTTTAGGCGGTTGGACCAAGGAGATAGTTAGAAGCATGTTTCTGATAACTGTCATGGTGGTATGATTAGGCTGGCAACCGGTATATGTAAACTAGTAGCATGAGGCGCTTGGGATTACAACTCACATAATTTTTTACGAAAAAGCTGCTGTTGCTCATAATAAATTTCACTTTCAAATGGTAACAAAATGTGGAAAGTTATCACCTTGTAGCTTCAACCAGCTTGAATACTACACCTCACATTAGGATATTTATTCCCGTAGGAGAACTCCTACGCGGGTGTGTCAAAGCTTTACATTCAATACTGGGTAGTACCCTTTTTCTGTTTAAGATAAGAATTGAGTTAAAACTTTCATTAATTTCACGTTCAGAGTGAAAGTGGCTTCCTCAAAAAACCACTACCCTCATGCGGGGTACGGTATTCCATTTTGTGTTTGTGTATAGATAGAAAAGATTAGGCAGGTCAGTTTAACTTGGAAGCACCATCCTGCATGTTTTCTGTCTATTAAAACGGGGCTTGGTTGCATAGTTTGTAAATTCAACAAAGGTAGCTTCGGTGGGAATGTATAATCGGGACTGATACAATAACCGATTAAACTAGAATTCAAGCCCCAATACATCCATTCCTGTTTCTATAGTGTTGATACTCCGGTAAAAACCATGAGAAATTATTATTTTATCCAATATTATTGAAAAAATGCTTCTACATAAAAAATTCCAACTTGTTAAAGTATTAGGATAGTGCAGGTGCTCAGTTATTACAGAAAAGTGAGAAAAAATAACTTCATCCTTCCACTGCCGTTACATAGATACCAACTACAGAAGAAATCAGCAAATAAAATATTCTTTTCTTCTTTTCCCGCCATTAAATTCACTAAATACCTTCAAGTTTTGAGGGGACTATTTTAGAATAATTCAACACAATGCTAGACATCATAGACGAGAATTTTTTCGATATGGTCAGCATGACGGTGACGTGCTCAACCAAATGCAAAAATAGAGGGACAGTTCTATTGTTGCAATAGGTTAAGAGGATATCTCTTACGCCGCTGTATATAACTTCAAAAAAACAAGCACCTTCGTATAATTCTACTTATTTGATGCGGCGGTGTCACAAATTAAGCCACGAGGCTTACACATATACCAGTGTGTCTATCCCTCATTCCTCCAAAACTCCATGCTTTCAGTCATATTTTATGGTCGAATTAGAAAACATCTATGCTTTTATGAGGGTGAAGTCACTTGAATATTACATATTTCTTTGCAAATGAAAATTGTGAGATAAGTACTAATCTTTGAAAAAATGTATGTCCTATGTGACAGACACAGAATACGAAAACTAGACGGGAAACCTTTGCACTTCGTTAATGAGAAGTCTTTGCATTTAAATATAGCAAAAGCATAAAATTTCGAAACTTGAAAATATGATCGTTGCATAAGAGTTGCTTTGGATTAAATGCATCTACAAAAGTAGAAAAAGAAGGCAAACGTCAGCTAAAAGCGAAAACAGACTCCATAGATCTCCAATACAGTGGAGTTTTTTAATTAGGTTCTTAGAAAAGTTTTTCGTAAGGTGTGAACTCTGATGCCATCGTATTTGATTTGAGATAATTGCAATTTTATATATAGCCTGGCTTGTATATTGCAGTATCTAGGCTTTAGCTCACGAAAAGAAATTTTTTTGTCTTCCATTAGTTCTCTTGCTTGATATGATTAAACACTGTTTTGATGAGCCTATAAATGGTGTGCATCAGGTCCTAGTATAGCTGACTCGTTGGTACTAACCTTTGCATCTATCTCGGTAATCTGAAATGAAGAAATTTACAGAACTATTCAAGAAATAAAGAGCTCTCTTCTCTATTTCGTGAAAACTACTGTAGCTCCTCAGGATCGAAAGATCTCCACCCCGATAAAAACCCAACAAATTAAAAAAAAATACTCTGGTTAAGGAGCAATGCTAGAAAATCGCCTGAAAAATTCCAAAACTATGGTTTGTGAAGCCGGTAGATTTATCAAAAAAAAAAATACGCAGTTCCAAATTTGAGCCAAGGTAAGCCAACACTTCGCTGTAAGCCTAGACCCAAAAAGGAGTTAAGACATGAGGATTTCTGTACGTCAAATGAGCATTATATAGATGGATTCTATCTATAACTTCCACCAAATAAGCACTTTCTACAAGTGGTCTATAGCTTCCATCAAATGAGGATATTATGCAGGGATTCTGTCCAGCTTCTACCAAATGAGCATGACCTGCAAGGATTTTTTCTTTAACCTCCACTAAATCAGCATGTCATACAAGCACTCTGTGGCCAACTGAGCATGCTATTCAAGGATTCTGCCTAGCTTTGTGATTTCCGCGTTTCGGGGCGTACATAGACAAGGTAACCCTTAGAATCTACGCCATGTGCACAAATCTAGGAGTCAAATAATTGTGCAGTGTGCAAGTTTAGGCGATGAATGGAGGACCATTAACATTTCATGCTTTTAAAATCTTGGCATAATATACCTTTTATTTCACTTTCCTGAAGTTCCCCAAATCGCGTAAAAGCCACTGCAAATCGGTCACATACTGCGAAGAACTAACTTAGCACGGATGACCTAGTTAGCGAGAGCACATGGTCTCCTTGCGTGCATCTTGCAAGTTTTCGCAAGAGCGGTGAACAGGGCACGTTGTGTATCACACACATACTAAAAATAACAGGCGAATTGTGTTGAGAGAATCCTCATGATTTCCGCAACAGGTACTTGCCGCAATTCACCGTCCCTCGGCTCTGGCGTGACCTTGCGAGCTGTTTGCAACCGCTGAAAAAAGAGTACGATGTCCCCAACGAGCTTTACTTTGCTAGATGGACCAGCATCTTCACTTCTGTATGGTGGCCGAGTAGTACCTTACCAAAAGTTACGAGGCTCTTTGTGCCCGAAAAGAAGGAGTCGAGGCTATCTGTACCGAAACTTCGACTTCAAATTGGTGATTTATCTCAAACAGGTAGACAACCCGTCAGATGATGACTCTTGCGAGTGCTTAATGAGTTAATGCTTGTGTGATGTTTGTAATCACCTTGACAAACCCCTGTGTATGTGCATGGAAAAGAGGCGCTGCCTCCTATACAATGAAACTGAATGGGAAGTACTTTGCTCAGTTTTTACTTGTTTAGAATGAGCGGATTCTCATGCTTTCACTGCTTCGTTGGTAAACCCGCTTTAGAGAATGCTTTCCCAAAGGAAACCACTTGAAGATAGCTTTTAGTGGAGCTTGTTCTTGACGGTGTAATTACTAGTCTTGAAGATTCAGTATTCGCTTGAATATGCTCTGAAATGGAAAGCACCTGCTTTTAGACGTATGTCCATCTTTTGAAAAAGTGTTGCTTCTTTGTTGTCTTGACCCGCCGCTTTACTTGAAAAAACACGTGTAAAAGTTATTTCCCCCTTACTCGCAGGTAGCACGCTTAAATTCTCTACTTTTTTAATTATGCTACAAAGTCGCCTGCGCTAACATTCCTATATAGCTTGCCTCGATTATTCATTTAGGAGTAGTTAAATTAAATGCATTTTTTCTAGCATGAAGTGAAATTGCCATTCCTATTTGAGAATCATTATTTACTATTCGTACTTTATTATTTTCTGGAGGTTTTTTGATAGCATGTTTCATACAGTGCGCATAACTTGCGCCGCTTGCGCGTTTATCTCACTTTGAACTCAAAAGGTGGGGCAGAAGTTTATTAGCTTCATTGAAATGTGATGCATTCACTTAATGAGGGTACTCATTTATGTTTCACAAGGGGAAGACTTTATTTTTATGCGAGTGCTCACAGTTTTTGAAGCAGTACAAGCAGCAGCCTTGAAGGTTTAACGCATGTATATATTCGCAATATAATATTAGTTTGCATTGTCATGATAACGACCTGTGAATTGCCTATGCGGCTCTTTCATGTTCAGAGTATAGAGTACTCCAATTGTATTATGGCATATAGACAGTGGCGCATCTCCCAATAGTGATGTAAGAATGTTGAAGCAGATTTAACGGATTATAAAGTGTGAAAAATTTTATGAAAAGGATACCTTAAAACTATGTAATAGATCTTATTCTTTACACTCTGTAGGACACTCATTATGTTGCAACATGATAATATTCCGAGGGCTTCTAGCAAGGGAATGACTATTTTTTAGCGCGCTTTGCACATTTTGAATCCAGTTGTATAAATATCTTTTGATATTTGAGTTTTCATATCACAAATAGAACATAATAAAATATAAGTGACTATTGAAGAAAATATAGATCAGCTGCCAAAACAAGCGGATTCATTTCTAGGTGTGGAACATATGATATGCCGTTGTTTTCATGTGAATTTGAATATTGATATAGAGGCTTGCACATGGATTGTTGATGGTTATTGTCCTTTTTTGTTACTAGATTCAAATCTCATGATTTTATCTGCAAAATTAATCCATATTAAAACGCTAGATTACCTGCCTAGCTGTTCTGGATGACGTTTTCTTGCTCTTTGGTATCATTACCTTTTTAAAGACTCGCGTATCAAGAAGATGCTGAAGTTATTTTTACATGCGTTAAATTCTGGTTTTCCCCTTTGAAGATTTAACTAATTGTACTTAATGAGTATTCGCCTCTCTGCTTGTGGTAGACTAAGGAAAAGTTACTGTACTGTTATCGATTTATCAGAGAATTTTCAGAAAATTCCTTGCAATTCCCTTGTTAGACCAAATATTCTGTAATATACCAAGCTCAGGGATGGTGTGGCATTTTTTATATCTTATGATATTACATAGCTATTGCTTAAGGGCTTAATTTGTACTTTTAATAGTGCAAAATAGTGTGAAATTTCAGAGTAAAAAGGATGAGACATCATCGAGTATTCTTTGTTAAACTCTTTCGAATGTCTTTTTCATCTTCTTCCTCTTGCTCTAAAAGTACTTAGCTTCTTTTTTTGGCAGCTCTGCAAGCAAAGACTTGTAGTCACCACCTTTTTTCAGCACTCCAGCACACTAATTACTGGATAATCTGCAGGCATATAGAAGTGTGTTTTCTCCCTTGTGGGGCGTACTATCATATGTTTTCTATACTGTCACAAACTCAAGCAAGACGTAGTGAAGCTTTGTTTTTTGTAGTGTGATTATCTTGCAATTTAAGAGCAAATTTTAAATGCTAAGCTTCTAGTGCATACTGAAAATCAAAGGCTTAATCTTAACGTCCCTATCGAAATATATATTGAGTACTTTTGCAGTAAATTCTCGCTATCCTAGGAATAATTCTGTTTTTATTGAATCTCCTCTGCCTCTCAAGGCTATGTTATTTCGTTATGAGCTCAGTGTGCTGCCATGCGTTTTTTCGGCACGGCCCTATAGAATAGGTTGATTCCTTCTATACAGGCTAACTGGGGTTTAGCTGACATGTGTTGCATCAGATTATCTTCTGTTTGAGGGAGACTAGAATATTTCACATAGTTTGAATACTGAAGGCCCAGGCCAAACGAATGAAGATGCTCTGAATATGAAGAAATTATAATCTCTTTTGGGTAGCATTTTGAAGATGTTTTTTTTATGAAGTTTTTCATGGAGAAAATATGTTTGAAGCCACTTAAAATAGATATTCTCGTTTCATACAAAAATATTTATTGCGAAATGCACACACTCACACTCAAATCTATACTCATACACACGTACACTCACTCGCTTGAATGAGCACTGAGAAGCTTTGGTAATTTTTTGAAGATTTTACTTTTATTTGAGTAGTGTATACGTTACAAGTCACAGAAAATGAATTTTTAATAGATTCATCAGGTGCTAATGCAGATAAAGCCTCTTTTAAGGTATCATCCGTTAAAAGCAGCATCAATGGCATAAATTAGGGAAAATAGCTGAAAAAGTGCATGAGTTTCTAATTCTACCTCATCTAACATTAAAACAACGAAATTTAACAGTTTCCTTATCTAAATCCACCATAAAAAGTAATTAGGAATGTCAATTTTACACCCATTTGATTTGCTTGTTAGTTCTTTTGCGCTGAATGTTGCAGTTCTTCCACAATTTAAATAATCTAATAATGAGTTCCATCATGTGGCTTTTGAGTGAACTGCTGCCTGCATTTAGAGGATATACAGTTTTAGTAGTCCGTTTGGTGGTGTATGTATAGTTGGATTAGTAGGAAAAAGCAGGGTGGTGGTTTGTATATACTCTTGTTAAAAGCAAACAGTAGGGTGGTGTATGTATACTCTTTTTTACAGCAAACAGTAGGGTATATCGTGCCTCGAGTCGAAGGCCGCCATATTTTCAGAAATGTGAATTTTTAAGTGTGTAATGATGATAGCTGAAAGTTTGTGTGCACAGCTCTAGGTTGATGTTTTTCCATAGATCTAGCTTTATATTTTGTTATGTAAGTTACAAGGGCTTTTGCTTCATGTTTCCTGTCACATATCTAGTAGCACACACGAATTAATGAGTTTATATTGCACAGGCACTCATCGGATATACACGCACATACACAGCCTATATCATATCGTACGGATCCGTATATATCCTGAGAAAATAAGCTCAATTTGTGGCCTGGTGAAGATCTCCATGGTGTAGGTACGATGCCTCCAAAAAAGAAGGATGCTAAGCAAGAAAAGGGGCAGCAAAAAGCTTTGGAAAAGCAGAAGCAGAAGATTGCTGAAGACAAGACTTTTGGATTGAAGAATAAAAACAAAAGCAAAGCCGTCCAAAAGTAAGGATTCTAGAGAGACACTGGGGAATAAGACTTAAATTGGAATTGAAAGGGATGAAAAACATAGGGATGCACATCATGACTTGGAATGCTCTCGATTTAGGTGTTGAAGATGAAGAAGATGGTGGAGGGAATGTTGAATTTGGATTATACTAGTGTGTGAGATGTAAAAAATGAGAAGATTTTGAGTGGGTTTGGGTTCTTTTTTGGGAGAAATTAGGTGGTAACTCGGGTTAGAGGGGTGAGATTCATCGCTGCTTGTTAATAGAGCTCAGTGAGCAAGCAAATCTGAGCAAAATTGCCTTGGCTTATTCTCATTATATCAGACAGCAATTTCGCCTTGTTGCTGTGCATCTATGATTGAGCATTTTTGCCTCTCAACGAGCTGCTTTATACTACCTAATTGACGTAGTTTTTCTTCTAGTTTAGCGATATTCAACAGGTGTGTGTGGATTGTGATAAAAAATCCTGTCTTGAGATAATGGCTATGCAGGTTCTTCTTTTGAGTATATATGCACTCACTGCGTTTCTGTGTGTCGATGATTTTGCAGATATATCAAGGGTGTGCAGCAGCAGGCTAAGGGTCCGATCAAAGGGGGGGAGGCTCAGCTGGCTAAAGCCGCTCAGGCGGAGAAAGAAGAGAAGAAGAGGACTCTACAACAGTCTATGCTTCTTGCTTCTATCTTCAAGGGTAGCTAATATTTCTGTTCCGTTGTATGCATGATATAATTTAGGGTTTTTTGAATCTTCATCCTTCAAATTGTGATTGATATTATGCGATGCCTATTTTGGTGTATTGGATGAATTTTGAATTGCTTTTTTCTGGTTCTTCATTGTTTTTGTGCGTAGAAAAAGATCTTTTATTTCGTGGAAATATCGCGAAATTTGTGGATTTGTGCGTTGAAAAGAAGCGTCATTGTGTGTCTCTTGCAGTTTTCCATAAAGTTAGAAGCTAGTACTTGATTCAGCACTTATTCTATAGTGCTCATTTTCGAGCCTTTTGATTTTTCATATTCGATAGAAGTAGCTTTTTCTTACTGGTTAAACATGTTTTTCTCACTTCTCTCACCCTATTCTCTAAGTCTCTTCTCCAAGAGTTACACACACACACACACACAAACACTCTATACTAACTTTATTACAGGAATTTAGTGAATTTTTTCATGGTTTTTTCCTTATGAGCTACTTGCGGGATATTATAGGTTTTAGATTGACTACGCTTTCTAGCTGTTGCTGGTAACCTAGGGTCACTACCAAACTCCTGCAAGAGAAAGTGTTAATTTGAGCGTGCTGTAGCATCTGTGTGCTGCTTGATTCTGATTACATTTCTTGTGTAAAATGCTCTTTCATCTCTACCCATCATTGCTGGCTTACTTCTCCTTTTCTTTGATTATTTTTTTCGCTTTTTTTCTGGCTTTTACGCTTTTTTCTCCAAAGTTTCTGAAGTTTTCATGCTCTTTACTAAGCTTTGAAGAGGTTATTTCTTTACTTTGTTTTTGAAGTAAAATACTTGAAGATGATTGCATTTTTGTTTGGGAAAAAAAGGCGATCCTAGCTGTACGCACAATATGCTTTAGCAGCATATACCAAACAATGTGTAAATATCCACATTAAATCCGCTTTTTTTACTATAAGCAGGGTTGGAAATCGTCGCTAGTTTGAAAATTATACGATTTTTTAGTAGAGTTTCTGGCATTTCCTAATGTGTAAACCGACTATTATCAGAGTGGCTTTCTAGTTTGTTGTGTGTGTGTGTGTGTGTGTGTGTTTTTTTTTTTTTTTTAAACTTTTTCGTCAGAAAAAGATAGCATACTGTCAACTACGGTGAAGAAAATGAACGAAATTTAGTGTTAATTAGCATTTTTCTAGTTTATTGCATGGGTATCTGTGGTTTTGTTAGGCTCTGAGAACATTAAGAAGATAGTTGAACCTGTTAAAGTAGCTTATGACCCAAAGGCTTCGAAGCTCGAGCAGAAGATCAATCTGTATGAAGACCCTAGGGACAAGAAGAACTTAGATGGTGAGGATGCTCTTTAGGGGGTTTCGGCTTTTCATGGTGAAGACAAATTTTGTGTGTGTGTGCGTGTGTGTGTGCGTGTGTGTGTGCGTGTGTGTGTGAGTGTTTGCTGCTTTTTTGCTCTACTCTGGTTTTTCCCTGTTTAAGAGCTTGTGTTTCATCCACACACACACACACATGTGACTTTTTTGTTACAAATTTTGAGCGTATCTCCTGGAAAGATGCCTTGATGATTTGATCTGCTTGGAAGCACACCAAATTTTTTATATCGTAGCCTCTTCTGAATTATGTAAGAGGCTACTTTAGCAATGTGAGATCTGCGTATATCTTCTTGTCACTCTTTCAAAAACTTGGATTTTGATGTTTTTTCGCTGCTGCAGAAACTTGTGAAAATATTGTGGGTTTCGAAGTAATTTTTTCTTTTTAATTTTCTTCACTTTTTATCTTTTGTTTCTTCAATTTTTCTTCCACGAATCAGGATATAATGCAGATGCCAATCGCACGAGCATTGTTTGCAAATTTTTTCTTGAAGCTGTAGAGAAGAAGGTAATGTACATACACCCTGAGGAAAACAAGATTTTTTTTTGGCGGAAGTTATGTGTAGAGTTTTTAATTTTTCAGTAAATAAACTCTCTATTATGATAGTCCTTCGCTTAATCTTTGAAGTTAATGACTG
Organism: Nephromyces sp. MM_2019; assembly: GCA_015657535.1. Classification (NCBI taxonomy): domain Eukaryota; phylum Apicomplexa; class Aconoidasida; order Nephromycida; genus Nephromyces; species Nephromyces sp. MM_2019. The sequence goes on from JADHZB010001758.1 coordinate 88,599, forward strand.
TTTAATATTGTACTTCAGAGAATCCAAGCGTTTCTGCTATTTCAACTAGGGATGTTGTTTTTCGTTCTTCAACGATGTCGTAGCTACTTCTTCCTTGGTTTTTTCATCCCGTGGGAATTTTAAGTTGCATATTTCTACTTTTTTATCTCGATTTTGGTGCTTTTTCATATTTCTGCACTTACAGCCACTTTAGTTGATATCTCAAGCTCCTCTTGCTTTGTGTGCTGGCGACATTTTCAGCTGACACTCAAACAAGTTTTTTTTTTCGAGTTTTTCAATATGTTTGAATAATATCAATGAATCTCACCATCAGAGAAGAATTTGTGGAAAAAAATGTCTTCTTAAACGAAGAATTTAAGCTTTTATTGCTATTCTAGAGAATTGTATGAGAAATGCCTTTAAATTCAGGTTTTTCCCTACTTTTTCGCCTTTGATATTTTCATGTTTTCCACTATGATCTTTCTGCTTCTTCGTTACTAACCCCATTTTTTGTGGCGAATCTTTTTGCGTTTATTTTCTTGCACACGCACTGCCATTTTACGCAGCAATATGGATGGATGTGGAACTGTCCCAACGGAGATAACTGCCAGTATCGCCATTGTTTACCCGAAGGTAGTTGCTAGTTGAAGTTACTGAGTTTGCTGGTTGAATGAACGACTTTTTGCCGGTTTTTTTTTGCAGATTTTGTCTTCACTTTATGCGTGTTCTTTAAAACTTTATTGTTGCGTAAGATACGTCTAAGATGTGTGTGTGAGTGTGTGTGTGTGTGAGTGTGTGTGAGTGTGTGTGAGTGTGTGTGTGTGAGCTTCTGTTTTCCGCTGTTTTTTTTAATTTCGCCTATTTCTGCTTCTTTGCTATTACTGATATCTTTAAGAGGTGTGTGCGTGAGTTTTTCCCTGTTTATTTTTATACTTTGCGAATAAAGGTAAAATTGATGATATTGCTAGTATTTTCGAAATGATTGATTATTCATCTTCATAAATTAATGAACTTTTTGTGAATTGCTTAGTTATGAGTTGTTGTAGTTCTCAATTTGATTGAGCATGTGGTGAGAAAATTTATTCAAACTACTGAGCTTTTACTGCTGAGAAATTGACTGAGAAAAAATCTTTTTCCACTGTCTATTTACTGGTGAAGATACGCCTGTTAGCCGGTGTGTTGTTGAAGCAGAAATGAAGAAGTTTTTGTTTACCTTCGCTTTGTGTGTGTTGCTTTTTCGAGTGATGCGGGTGGTATCAAGTCTAGCGAAAGAGTTTGTCGGCAGCAGAGATGCAGTGTAAAGAGTGTACGTGCTGCGATGATTGATGTGTGTTGCTAGATACTTATGAGAAGAAGCTATTGGATAACTCGTGTAATTTATTATTTTTTGCTAGTATTTTTGATGATAATTGCTGTTCTCTTATATAGAATAAGAGAGGTTATCTAGGGAGGCTTTCTAAGATGCTAGTTAGTTTATGAGTTTAGCAGCTTGGTTTTAGATGTTTGAAGCTTGAATTGCTAGTTAAATGCAGATTCTATAGAAGATATCTTATGTGTGTAAAAGAAGAATTTCATCATTTTTTCACGCTTTTAGACTAGTGCACAGCATCTCTCATTTCTAGCCTTTTTTCATGCATTTAATGAGAGGATAGTATTTCTTTGAAATTACTTTTTCCTGCTCTCTGATTATATCAAGTTTAACTTGATTATTGATTTGAGGGTACTAGGCTAGTCTGGTTATCAATAGGCGTATCAAAATGCTCTCACTATACCTTATCGTAACACTGTTGCTAAACCTTATCAAAAACGCATTTATTTCTTGAATTTTTTCAAGCTGGCCTAAATTCCCTGTGTGTGTTGCAGTATTTAAGTGCAAGCTCTGGTCTTATTTGATCACAAACATTGCTGGATAGCTTGTAAGAAGTTCTATGTTTGTTTGGGCTTCCTACATACCATTTTTTTATAGCTTTTTTCAGCGTGTCAGACATTGCTGAATCGTCGATGCAACGCATATCCTTTTCTACTTCTTCATAAAAGTGTATTCTCTTCCATCTCTTTTTCATCGCTTTTTTTTTCTGCTTTTTACGCGTTGAGATCTTCCTAATATGGTGCGAAGAGGTAATGCTTAGTGGATTTTATACTTTTTGAGATAGTGCTTGAATTCCTCCTTCCATTCGCATTGAAGATGGTAGAAATATCAAATCTTTCATAAATTTGGGAAATTATGCTTTTTTTTGTTGAAAAAGGGCGTAAAAGTGATGAAATAGGGATTTTTCACGTGAAAATTTGATTTTTTCACTTTAGGATACATCTTGAAGGATGATGCAGATGAAAGTGATGATGAAGAGAAAGAAGAGACAATTGAGGACGTTATAGAAAAAGAGGTAAACCATTTTAATCATGTTGATGTTTTGAAAAAAAGGTATTAAAATGATAAAAGAACCTGCTTATGTTACTGGCAAAAAGTATTTCTTCATTTTTGCTTGATTTTTAGCGCTTTTTGTATGCTGTGATTGTTATGTAGGATTTCTTCCTGCAGAAATCGCATTTTTGCTGATATTGTTTTGTTGTTTTTGCATAAAAATTTTATTTTTCGGAGAAAGAAAAAAATAGAGTAAAAAGTATCAGTGATTCTCAGCATATCTGTGATGCTTTTAGGTGATGCTGAAGAATTTTTCTGCTTTAAAAAACACACAAATATGTAGCGCTTTTAGGTTTGTTTGAGAAGATTTAAGAAAAAACAGAGCAAGTGCAAAAAGGCACTGTTTTTGTCTGTTTTTACTTTTGCAGCTTCTCATTCTTTTCATTGTAATAATATTCATGCAGTGAACTTCATTTCCCATTTATTTTCACCGCTTTTGTTCGTCTCTAAACACTCATCCTCATCAATTAATCACTGCAAAAGCTTAAGTTAGCCTTTTTATCCCAAATGCTCGTTTTTTCCATACACTTTTAACGTCTTCATTTACACTTTTTTAATATTTTTCTCTTTTTAAGCGCTCCCTATTGAGTAGTGGTGGAACTCCGGTGACTCTCGAGTCTTTTACGGCATGGAGGAAGCGAAAGGAGGAAGCTCGATTGCAGGCGGTACGCATGAATGCTAGGCTATTCCAAATTAAGATTTTTTGCCTCGTTTTCTCAGCGTTGAGAATGAGATCAAAACTCACTCCAAATTCCTGGAAAAATCGTCCAAAATGACTTCTCGTACTTTACTAAAAGATGCTTTAGTCGACTTAATAATACCATGGTGTCTTAAAATTGCCAATAAACACACACTTGGCTTTAAATTTTCAAAATTCTCGAGTCTTCTAACGATTTATGCTGATAGAGGATACATTTATGCTTATATTCTCTTTTTTTTTGTAGTTTCATGTTTAATTCTTGTTGGTATAACCTAAAATTCAGTGTTTCTGCAGCCTGAATATATGTGATGGCAGGATTCCATGCTTTGCAGCACTAGTTCAGTGTTTTTGTGAGGGCTGGTCTTAGAAAAGTGAAGATTAGGACATTCGTGTAGAACTGCAGTTATTAGTAGCATAAAATCTCCCCGAAAGCAGCTTCAGTTATTAGTAGCATAAAATCTCCCCGAAAGCAGCTTCAGTTATTAGTAGCATAAAATCTCCCCGAAAGCAGCTTCA
>JADHZB010001758.1:92389-161600 GCA_015657535.1 Nephromyces sp. MM_2019
TAGCATAAAATCTCCCCGAAAGCAGCTTCAGTTATTAGTAGCATAAAATCTCCCCGAAAGCAGCTTCATAAAGTAGGACTTGGGTCTTTAGGTGTTTAGGGATATCTATCATTTTCCTGGGAGGTAGGTTGCTAACTCCTCCAGTAAACTTTCGATTCCCTTGCCTTTTAGTGTATGTGTGTGTGTATGTTTTATCATGATACGGCATAGAAGTGATTGAATTTTTTTTACTCTCAGTGTATTTGCTGTAGAATTCTCCCTTTTGCAGAGTCTATAGTTGCTGATTTGGTTTATAGTTTATTGGAATTACCTCGCCTATTTGGCGATGCTATTCTCATAAAACTACAATTGAAGATTCTGCTGTTTGCTTTAATATTTCGCTATTGTTCTGTAGTTGCACAGCTAATTATCTGCTAAAAGCATCAAATTTTTCAGGTGGAAGAAGCTCGATTATCTGAAGCTAAGCGTACTGGAACGAAGGGGCTGCATGTGCTTTCTGGCAAGGACTTGTTTACCTATGATCCTAGGTGTGTGTTTGAATCTTTAAAAGGATTATTGTGTGTTATCCGTTGTGTGTTGCTTTTTCTGTATATCCCAGTGCTATAGTATGATAGTTGTTGCGTGTGTGTTGCATTTGCTTTATATCTCAACTATATTTCACTAGCTCTTGTTGTTCTTAGGACTGTGTTTTGTTTGGGTATGACTATACTGTGTTGGATGTGTGTGTGTGTGTGTGTGTGTGTGTACAATGAGATAATTTTTTTTTGGCAATGCAATGAAGGGAAATTAGCTGCAATATAACGTCTTCTTCAGTTGTTTATACATGTTTTCTCAGAGAATAAAGAATTTAGTGTGTTGTAGATACCTTAGGCTTTTGAAGTTTAAAGTGTTTTTCTCTGGTAAATGGTAGTAAGTATAAAGTGTGTGCAAAAATATAATTATAAAGAAGTTTTTCAACATTTGCTCACAGAAACTCAAATTATTGGACTGGTATATTTGGTGTGTGTTTATAAGTTTATTATCTGCTGAAATCATCTTCAACTTGTTCTAAATCAGTTTGCATATATTTAAGCTAAATTTTTCAAAATCTTTTTATTTCACACTCATTTGAAGTTAACATGATAAAGAGAGAAAGTATCTACACGTGTGTGTGCATTGCTTAAGTATGGCAGAATTATATGATTTTTTGCTTTGGTTTGGCATTTAAAAGAGTTAAAGCGAAGATTTTCTACTTTTATTACTCTTCTAGAGCTAGGCCTTTTGGTCACAGCATTTCATGTTTAGTGAAAGCAAATTACTACTCTGAAGATGAAATAGGAATAAGATAAAGCGTGTGTGTAAGAGGTTTTGTTTGCTTGATTGCTGTGTGTTGATTGTGTGGATGAATGCATCTCACCTATGCTACAACTCTTTTCTATTCTTTGGCTTAGTTTTGCATCTTACAAAACATTCTTTTCTACTTACTCACAGCCTCTTTGTGGATGATGAGGGAGCTGCAGGAAACAAGGATTACGAAGAAGAGGAAGGTTTTTGGGAAGCAGAAATTGCTAGGAACCAGAAAACTATTGACGATGCCAACCGTGAAGCTCTGGAGAGTAAGTTGTCATCAGTTGATTTTTAAGTCGAATTTCTGCCTGTTTTTGATATTGTGTGTGTCTATAGCTTACCTCTAGTTGATATATCCTTGTTTAGCTCAAAGAGAGGAGTAACTTAGATGTGTGTGTGTGTGTGTGTGTGTATTCTTAGATTTCAAGTTGCTTACTGCTGTGTATATGAAAAAGTTTACATATTAGGTAATGGAGTAAGCAATCCTCCCCCTTCCACCATTTTAGATAAAATTTGCAGGAAAAGTATTTATGTTTTTGATTATACTAACATTAAAATAATCTAGCATATAGATAAAGTATACATCTCCTGGATATGCCTCCCTTAGAAGAGGGGTTTCTTTAATAAGAGATAGATATATATATATATATCTCTTATTGAGAGAGAGAGAGAGAGAGATTGCTCTATATGAGCATTTGCTTGTTTTTATAAATCCTTCTTTACTTCAATGGCAATCACCAAAAATGCACATCACAAGGATACTAAACGCTGCACAGACGCACACATACTCCATCTCAAAATCAACCGCTAATCCCACATATTAATTGAATGACACACACACACGCGAATACACGATGCATCATACGAATGAGACCAAAAAAACACGCAAATACGCACACACACATACGCACAACCACATTTTTTCGAAAGAAAATCTTTTTAGCACTCTTTTAAGGGGACAATCTCCAGTTTATCTGAGTTATACACTCTGAATTGCTAGTAAAATCCCGAGCTAATGCAGGCAGCTTTCTTCTTCATTGGGATTTGCAGTAGCTTTCTCTTTTTGGTATGCTGAAACAACTTTAAGCTAATCAAATGCGATAAAATTCGCGTTTTTCTTTGTGAAAAGTCTGATTTTCACCTTTTTTCTCTGCTTTTCAAGTATCTTCCCAAAGAGACATCACATATTAACCCTAGACTTTGTTTATTTGAATAAGTATTCATACTACTTGTAGAACGAGGTGCTGAGTCTAATGAAGATGAAAGTGAATCGGAAGAAAAAGGTACTTGCAAAGAAGAGGAAACAGAAATAGAAAATAGCGAGGAATCTGAGAAGAATAGAGCTGATACAACAGCGGGCAGCGCTCCGATAACTCAGGATGATGCCATTGCTAGGAAAGATACTAAAGACGGTATTTTTCCTTTTTTTCTGGAGACAATTGAAGTGATTCATCCACCGTGTTTTTAGAGGCAGTTACGATGATTTTAAACATCTAAAACGTACATTTTTTATGAAAATTGATTGAATTTACGTATTTTTGGTGATAAAAATAGCCGGGGATTTGCTTCAATCTTTTGTGTGAGGTTGATTGATGATTATGAGATTGTTTGTAGTTTTATCGCTGCAGAGGGTGTTTATGAAACATAGCGCCCTATTAGAGTATATGGAGGGAAGATTGGGGATGTTGAAACTGCTACTACTGCTACCAGGAAGGGTAGGAATAATAAGCCCCCTTCTTATGTGGGGGGGTATCATAAGCTTTTCTACCCTGTTCTAAGCTTGTCAGGGTGGCTATATAGCATGCTCAAGCAAGATGATGGTTTTTTATTGGAATTTCATCGATTGAAGTAGCCTTTTTAAGGTTTAGTAGTTTAGCATTATTTGGTGATGACGCGCGAGCACACACACTCAAAATTATTTGGTCATTACACAGACAAAGACACACACATACACACCTTAATCGCTCATTACTCCCTTTTAAAAGTGACTTTCAGTATATCCAATTGCGAACCATCTCCATTGACTAAACGCGCATCTATAGAGGCTACTAGCTGGATGCATAGGCAGAAGATATCTTTGCGTATACCAGGCTATTTATTGGATGAAAAAGTTTTCTTATTTTTCCATTATAATCATAATGTATATACATCTCGCAATTTTTTATATGTAAGATCATCTTCATTTCAGATGAAGCTGACGATTTCTCTGCGAGTTCATTGAAGAGGATGCCAGCAGAAGATGATGAAGATTGCCTTGATGAACCGAGGCAGGCTGTACCTATAAGGAAGCATATTTTTGCGGAGGAAGATATACCGGTAAGCCTTTTTTGGCAATAATGGGCGCCTGAATTGACAAGTAGCAATGATTCTAGTAGTGCGTGGTATTCAATGGGTTGTGTGTTACCACTATGGCATTTTTATAGGCAGTTTGAATGGTTAACTGATCTGAGGATCTTCTTTCATCAAGCTCCGTAATATCAAGTGTGCAAAAGGAGCACACACGCATTTGTTAAACTGAGCCTTGGCACTCTATGGCTTGGATTGCTCATATTTGATTCTCCCTCTTTTTTTTTTTTTTTTACATTTAAAGGCATTATATACTGCTTTGTATGAATTTACTTTATACAAGTCTACTGAATCAAATGGATTTCTATTAGTTTTTGCAAGTGAACATATTAAAATATATTGAAAACTGGATAGGTTGATAGAATAGGTGCTCGAATGTAGTGAATTTTCTTGTGTGCTACGCGGTTTTACCCGTCAGCAGAGTTGCTTTCTCCTGAAACTCTCATCAAATACTCGTCAAACTATCCTACCTCTTTTGCTTCTTCGTTTATTTCTGTGAATTTATCGAAAATTCACAATTTTGCAACAGAGTCTGTAATATAATATCTTCTATTGCATGTTTTCTTTCAATTTTATTCTTAATATCCAGCCGGAAAACGGATTCTATTTTTATGCTTGAAGAATTTAATCAAAATGCTGGAGCATGTGAAATTTGTATTGACTACTGTACTAACTACTTTTCAAAATATAATTAGCGTAATGATGAATTGTAGAATAGGATCTAACAGAGCTCTCTTAGGCGTATGTTATAGTATTATCTCTCGGGCTCATAGAGCTATAACATTTTCACGATTTATCCCATTTCTAATTGAATCGTTTTATATTTGTAAGAACGCAAACTTTGTCAGCCTTTTTCCCAATTATTGCTGAATTTAATATCTTGTTAGTTGCAGATATATGTGAACAGAAATGGCAGGTTTATGACTATGTTATATTTAGTGTGTGTGGATAAAAATATGAAGAGAAGTCGTATTTTTCTACCCTCTATATTTTCTATACAATTTTATACCACATTCTGGGAGATGGAAACATTTGGCATCATAAACTGATAAAATATTTTTTCATATGGAAAAGAGATTAATAAATTGACCAGCCCATATCTCCCCTTGGAAATTCTCCTGCATAATAAATTCATGCTATCGATAGCATTGCATGTGATCATACTAAATTTTTCTCTGACGCTCGATTGTGTATAGGATGATTTTCTGGATACTCTGGAAGATTAGGTGCCATTAAAGCTCTCTCGGCTGCTAATTATTTTGGTTTTCGTACCACCTCTCTCCTTTATTATATATCCTTAAAAGCAGCCACTATTAATGTGAAAGCTTTGCCTGATGCTGTGCCGCCAGCTTACGCTGTTTTGTGCGCGTCCACTATAGATTTATATCTTCTCAAATTCACCTTTTAATCTTTGATGTTTTTAAAGCCTGGCCTGCTCGTGCTCTGTATCGGTAGCTGCAAGTATCTCAATTTTTTGTTGGCTGCGCTAATCTCTCCATCAGAAAAACATTCTTTATGTGCATGTTTTTTGCACGCTCCACCTTGCCAAGATTGCTTGCATGTCTACGGTGTATGTACACCTGAATTTACTTCAGAAGATGATGCCAAAAGAGCGAATTGCCTTTCCTGGCTGATTTTGTTGCTCTGGTCTCTTTGGGGGTGCACGCTGCCTATATAGCAGGAAAATCTTGCAATATGACGTTTTCAATAATGATGAGGTTTATGAGCCTGCCGTTAGTTTGGATGGTAGTCTGCCTCTTGTTTTTGGTTTGCCAATTTTTCTTGAACGCTTTTATCTATCAGGTTTTGATTGAGGATTGACTTTTTCCGTTTACCTTGTTTTTGATATTAGCATTGATTCTGCTTCTGCCAAACCGATTCTGAAAACTGCCACAAGCTCACACGATTATTAGGAGTTGTAAGAGAGCATGCGTAATTTTGGGAGGTATTAGCAGCGGGTGTGTTCAGTGCGTGGGGTAACTCCCCCACTATACTAGTACCAGGATGGCATAATATGTAGAATTTTGCCAAAAAATGTCAGCCGGAATACAATTTTGCGAAAGAGAATTTCATCGCTTGAACCAGCAACTTTGTATTGTTTTGCTGAATCGCCTCTTTTGCTCTTGACGATATAACAAACTACACACTTGCTTTTAAGTTTGATTACTTACTTGCATTCCAGCGTTGTAGACCTGGCTGCTTGCGCATATTCCAGAGTGCCTCTGGCATTTTTTTGTGTCTTAGGATTTGCTGGTGCGCCGAATGTGCGACTTTGCTGTTTCTTCCAGTGAGCTCTGGCCTTAATATTTCTAAATTAAGTTGCATATTATAAGATTCTCATTTTAAGAACTCCTACTTGGGGTATATATATGGATGCGCCACGCTCAAAGTTGAAGTCTAGTTTGCTCTGTGTGTGTGCAAGTCTCTTGTTCGCTGAAATGGATAAAACCTTCAATTGCTTAACGAAATTGGGTTACTTTAGCTGAAGCAAATTTTTCAGCGGGTGATAAATGCAGCTCGCTTCTTTGCAGCTGAGACATTTTTTTATAATAAAAGGCATATATGAAGCTAAAACCACTAGAATTTTTGAATTCCGCGGGGTTTTCTCACTTCCAAAAACAATAAACCTAAAAAAGTATTGCTAAATTGATTCACCTATATTAATTCAAACCAGAAAATCTTGCGTACTTAATCGGAAAAGAATGTGACTAAAGCTGCTGCTTATGGCGGTAAGATTGCGACGCATAGCCTTAGCAAAATTTCAATGACCCCTGGACTTGGTGAACCCCTGTGCTCTGCAGCAGTTAATGTAATTTGACGTAGAAAGTGGCCAAAAGCCTGCAAGGCAACCACTAATAAAAGCGAAAATACCGAATTTTGTACCTGCATTTACTATAAATAAGTTTACGTGTCTGGATTAAAAAGGTCTTATCATCGTCATGTCAAGTTGAACCATCTCCTAATATACTGCCTTAGCCCAATTTGGAGCTGAGAGCATATTAAGTTAAAAATCCCCCAATCTCGCAAAGATGAAAAATGCTTAATACAATTTGGCTTGGTACAAAATGTGAATGACGATGAGTACCTCCTAAATCGCAAAAATTTCCCGGTTTTATAGTAGTTAGTGTGCAACTGGGCAATGTTCGCGGTGTTCGTGAAAGTGTGAATAAAGTTCGTGGATTTCAGCATAGCTGACTTTCCCGCAACTTTCTGGTTGCTGATGTTATGCATGTTTTATTTACTTGGTATCAACTTTTTTTAATGTCGCAACCAACGTAGTTCGCGCGAGGCAATTTATGAAATAGCAAACAGCATAAAAGTTAAAGGAAACTAGAAAAATAGGGCTGAAGGAATATATAGACTTGTACGGATCGACCGCTAGGGAGGCCATCTTAGGTATAATAAGTGGATTTACTTCATTGGTTGCTTATTCTGTAATTTTTGCTTGGTTGCAGGAATATCACATTGCAGTTAACAGATTTAATACCTTTAGCATTAAAAATACTAGTATTTTTTATGTATGAAGGTCTAAATGAATCAAATAAAGATTCCCGAACGTCAAACGATAGTTCCATGAGTTCTATTTTCAATTCGCTAAAATACCTCTTTTACACCGGAGACACACCATACAACTTCTCTAATAATCTAATTAATTCCTCTTTGGAGGCGCGTATAGATATTTCACTGGAAGCTCATGTCGCTGCAGAGTACTAGAGAAGTACAGCCTTGCGGAGCTTAAGCAACATGATGCATCGAATTAGCTAAGCAGCGCATGTTGGGCTTAGTAATATGGAGGGTTGGCAGACTTCTGAAGCGGTGCTTTTACGATTAAAACCCGCCAAACACATGATGCCAGAAATTTGGGCGTTACAGAGATAAAAACTCGGGAGGTATTGCGTCGCTAAGAGCAGCGAAATCCGTCAAAAACCTGCCATTACTCCGGCGAGTATCTTTTCTTATATATATAACCGGAGGTCAAAACCCGCTTCTTTAGATTGAGATACAAAGTCTTTATTTTAAATTGCTATGCAGCTTAACGAATACCTTGTTAGTTAAAAGTTAAATCACGAATTCCCCGAGAAAACGACCCAACTCACTGCACCTGATATCGAGTCTGAGCAGGAGAACATAGTTACAAAGTCATAGTCCTTAATTTATATAAGAAAAACGCTAGTACAAGCATGTATTTTTTTGTCTTGTCCGCATATATCTATACGTTGAGGCAATCATATTGGCAGCGCAGATAAAACTGGTGGAATGAGATGCTTAAGTCAAGCAGACTCCAGAGAGTGTTAAAGCGCATCGCGCTTACTGGAAGCGAATTTAGACTATATTTTTGAGTTCGCTTTACATTCAGTTTTTCCTTTCATTCAACCACAAAAGTCTTTCCAGTTTCCCATATTTCATCCAGATCGCGCAATTCCTTATGGTAGCTGCTTCCAGAGCCACTCAATCGAAAGATGAAAGCGCGCAATAGAACTTGTACGAAAAACAGCAACAAGTAGAATATTTGGCGGCTCTCAATTCCATATACTCTGCTTTAGCAACTGAAAAGCAGAACAAAGAAAATTAAAGAATATGTCATTATAACAATGATGAAACGATTAAAGAGGAAAAAATGTAGAAAACCGCGCTATTTACACGTCATATCAACTAAAATACAATGCGGAGTACGGAATAACATGAGAAAAATTTCATAAACTCACGGAACTCAAAACAGTTAAAAGTACATTAAAGCGAAGCAAACGTAAAATTTACGGGGAACGAATGATATCCCCAAAATAGCCGCGAGCTTTTACTGGCTAGACCCCCATGGGTAGCTCATTATCTCAAGGAGTGAATTCCTTACTTCTCGAAGTTCCAGCTTCATCTTTCCGAGCGAAATTGACTTTCTCTTGTTTAGATCGGCCGAATCTTCATCTTCGCTAGCATCACTTAGATCCAAGTCTGCCTTACTGGCCATCGCCTTTAATTGAGAGTCATGCTTGTGGCTTTTATTGATCTAAAGGTAAAGATATGTGCAGGAAGATAAAAAAAAAATGCAATTGGAACTATATTAAAGGCAGCCAGAAGCAAGGATTTATTAAACATTGATGGCATGCAACAAACTTATAAATATTTGGCTAAGAATAAAAATGAATTTTTATTCATAAAAAATAAAGGTTCCAACATACATATAGGCAAGATAAAATATATAATAATATTGATTTTTTAGCTATAGAAAACTAAGGAGATAAAAAAACTCTAATTCCACTACTTGAAACATTACCAAATGCTCTTCAGATTCGAGTTTCTCTATTAGGCGGAAACGCTTCCTCATTGCTGAAGAAAAAATCAAACAAATGCATAGTGAGAGTACAAAAAGGGAATTATAGAGTAAGTAGCTTGTAGCACTGAGCAGCACACACATGGCTTCATCCTGCACACACAAATTGAATCTTTAAGTAAGAAACTAGGCTCAGAATGGGGTATATATTAGAGTTTTGACAATATTGCACTTTTATTATCACAAGAAAATCAAAAATTTGTAGGAAAACATTTTTTTTGGGTCTTTTTGCAAAAGATTTTTAAGAGAAGAGAAAAATATTCGCAAAGCAATAAATCCAGCAAAAAATAATTGAAGAAGAGAGAAATCATCCAAAAACTCGTAATATTCTACAAGAAAAATAGGTCCTGGAAAATTTATAAGTATCCGCACATACAGAAAATAGTTCTTGAAGACATCCTATTAGTTTCCTGCTTCTAAAGAAGACAGTATTCATTGAGCACAAAATTGTTTTTCCCCTAATTTTTTCCAACACTCTATATAGCGATAGCAGCAAAGCAAATAATGCCATCGCACACAAAAGTGCGAAAATTTCAGCTATCGATTTTATCTAATAAGATCATTTAAGGCAGGATGCAGCCAGGCAAGGTTAAGGTAGCAAGATTTTTAAAGATGAAATTGAACTGGCAAATATCAAAAGTTTTTTTCCAGGTAGCACAACAGCGAATTTCTTGATGTAGCTACACATATAGCTTCAAAAGCAGCGAGAGCTCAAATATGTGGCTAAAATTAAGTAGTATTAGCCATAGATACACAAACACTGATGAGTTAATCCAGGCAAATGGCCCTACAGCCTTGGTATTTAACCTTCATGAAATTGAAGATGCCAGAAATTTTTTTGCTGGCTTCCTCTAAAGACGAGAAAGCTAAGCAATAACTGGCTTGTTTAAAAGCTTCTTCGAAGAAATTAAAAGTAAAGAAAAAACATCATTACCAAAATAACTGCTAAAAGAAGTATAAGTAATAATTTACTAGCAGTTAAATCATCAATAAAAATCGGAGGAAAAATAAACTTTAAATTGCATATACAACACACACGGAAGAAAATTCATTGCTCTTGTATTAGTATACGATTTAAGAGAAAAGTGTGCATTTCTGCATACTAGCTTATGGCCAGTGAGTGCAGATACGGGAAAATGTGTATGTCTGTGTATGTATGTGTGGGTGCCTGTCTGTGTATCTGTGTGAGTGCCTGTCTGTGTATGTTTTGGCGTAGCTTATAACCAGTGAGTGCAGAAACTTTACGATAAATCCTGAGACTCCTTCTGAAAATACATTGAAATTATTGGAGTGCTGCAGCAGGATAGATACTTTGTAAAAAAGCATCAAACCTGCAGCTTTTGGGGCAGAAAGCGGTGAGAGAATTGGCAATCTCCACTTTGCGTCACTCAACGACCCAAGATCGAGCTGACTGAAGATTTTCTCCCAATGAACACTGTTGCTTGGATCAGAGAAACACACACAAAATCCTGAAAAAAAGGTAAAATCCTCCAATAGCATATCAGAAGCAAAGCAAATGAAAAAGTTATATGCTGTGCGTGTGAGCAGTGTGTGTAGGTTGTGCATATAGGTTATGTGTGTAGGTACTATGTGCAGGTTGTGTGTGTAAGCTATTGGTGTGGGTTTTGCGCGTAGGTTTTGTGTGTGTCGGCTGGGTATGTAAGCTGCGTTTGCAGGTAGTGTGGGTAGATTATGTGTGTAGCTTGAGTATGTAGGTTGTGCATGTAGGCCATGAGCGTAGGTTGTAAGTGTGCGGTTACCCGTAGGTAAACAGCACACCATACCAATAACGCCAATAGCTTCTGAAAAATCAAGAATCCTGCCTGGTGCACAATGAACCATCACCTCGCGGAGGTGAAACGGGAATTTCACGAAAACTACAAGAGCCAACCCTTGAATACCCGCAGTTAGTAAAGTCGTGAACTAGCATTACGTAAGAGAGTTAATATTGAGCCTCTAGCACACACAAAAATCCTCGTCATTCTTATCAATTTGTGCATGCCCAGGGGGTAAACTTGAGATAACTTCATTCAGCAAGAGACTAGAAAAGATACGAAAATCTTTCGCAAACTGAAAAGTTCGTATGTGAAGAGCATCACACAAGCACACACCTACACAAATACGGCGAAATACCTACTCACACACCGAAAAACCCCAACACACCAACACGCATACATACATACATACACACACACACAACAAAAAACCCGCACACACACACCCACACACATACACCAACCAACGCACAACCACACATACACATACACCCACCGACACACAACCATACACCCACACACACAACACATGCTAGATATGTACTCATCGATCGGGAAGATATTTCCCAGAGATTAACTTTGACAGAATCATGCTTTGGCAATATACCAACATGCATATAAGAAATGCAGTTTTTCCCTCCTCCTTCATATTTAGGCAGGATATTTTCTCATACAGAAAGTGCGTGCGAAAAATAGGGATTTCATCACTTTCTCAGCGTGATTACTTCGTGTGCTCACCATTCTTCTTTGCACGAGCCGTACGGCCACTTCTATGAACAAAAATCGAAGCATCTCTTGGAATCTGAAAATGCACTACTACATCAACTCCAGTGAAATCTAGACCTCTTGATGCAACGTCCGTGGAAACTAGAACTGCAGTCTTTGCATTGGTAAATCTGAATTAATAGCATATGTTGAAGCACAAAAAGCGAAACTGTTGAAGAAAAAAGCGATAAAGTTGAAAAGAAGCGAAAAAGTTGAAGAAAAAGCTATAAAAGGCAGCGATGGAGTGCATTCACAGCTTTTAAGAGATTTAAAAAAAGGCAATAAAGAAAAACATCTTCTGAGGAGGGAACAGAGAATTGCCATGAAGCAATTTCCACATACAAACAATATTTGTTTCTCACATTCTATCAGCTGATATTAGTTCGCAAGAACAATACTAAAGTAACAACCTGCAAGAATTACACTACACAAAAACTGCAAAAGAAGATATCAAATAGAGCGAAAACGAGCAGAACTGCAAGAGAAGCCACATCTCACCATAATCTGAAGAAATTTTCGCTTTCAACGTTAACATTGAATGCTGAAAAGGCTGTAAAAAAAACATACACAAAACTACAGCCTTAGGCTAATGAGAATTAAAATCCTGCTCTTCGGCAGGTGAAGAGTGCAAAAAACTCAACCATAGAGCAGCACTATCAAAGGTCTTCAATTTATTAAGAAGATTCTCTCTAATATATGAGATAAAAATTCTACAAATCGCTCTTCTCAGTTGGCAACTACGACGCTACTAGGCGATTAGTCTAGAAAGCTAACATCATTACAAGTTTTAAGAAAACAGCGGCATAAAGTAAAGCTCCAGGAAGTTGAGCTGGTTGATGCAAGTTGCTTCTAAATCAACATTCTGCTCCCCATCTAAAAACCTCAAAGGTAACAAATTTAACAAATACACACACACAGACACACAAACACACACATGCAGAGCGATGCATTTAAAAAAAAAGCATTTTCAAATGCGTGTATACGCCTTCCAGCAGTAAGCTTAAGCTTCTCTCCTTTTCGTGATGACTCTCCCACTCAAACTTTCTCATTCTCATATATCTTCAACGAGTATCTCAACAAAAGTAAAAAGGATAATATTCACAATAAAAGACAAACTTCCCTATCATATAATTTCAGCATAGTTACAGTCATTTACAGGTAAATAGAGAGAAGGGAGAGATGCTCTAAACTATATATAATCAGAAATTTACACGCAATTTAACTGTTCTAAAGGAAAAAAAAGGGATACACCCTCTAAACCACGTCGCACTATCAATTAACATCAAATACAACTGCTTTCAAGGAAAAAACTACGACCTCCTGGCTCTACCAACCCATCATATTCAGCAAACGCCATAAAACCTCTAAAAAAACCCGGCCAACACACACCATCTTTACCTGTCAAATTTTTTCAGTCTTTGCTTCTGAGAGAGCCCAGAATGAAGCCCACACACTACATCCACCTCATGAGCCCTTTTAAAACCAAAGTTCCCATGCTGAAACTGCTTGGGAAGCTGCTTCTCATGCTTATCTTCACAGAGCAGGAAGCAAAGCAACGACTCCAATCGGTAGACATAGGAAATAGAGTTGACGAATACCACAGTCTTTTTAGTCTTCGACAGTGAAGCATGTGGAGCAGTTGTCGTTAACATCATCAAGAGAGCTCCCAATCTCATCTCCTACGAGCAGTGGTAACTCAGTGTGCGAGTGTGTGGATGATGGTGGGAAGAAGAAATAAGCTAAGAAGCAAACAATTGAGCTGGAAAGACTAAGCAGAGACAGAGAGACGGTAAGCCGGTGGGGTAATAGCCACAAGAAGATTAATTACAGAGCTGATTAAAAGAGGCTGGAAAACACGAGCTCACACACACACACATTCGCTAAACTGCTTTGCCTTGATAGTAAAGTTGGTTGTAGTCGCTAGGCCTCTATTCTTTAGAGTTTATACTGAGAAGCTAGATTCGCAGCACTTTTAAATCTTTAAAGGTAAAATAAGGAGAGTATCGCTGCAGATATGTACATATACAGAGAGAGAGAGAGAGATTCAGAGAGAGAGATTCAGAGAGAGAGAGATTCAGAGAGAGATGAAGGCTTATCTATGGGTTGATGAAGCCTATCTTAATCTCTAAGTATATCAACGGGGCTTATCCTAGAAAAGTGGCTCACTCCTTCAATGGAGACTACCTTAACAGCTCGCGCTCTATCAACCAGGCTTCACATACTGCTCCACTTCATATACATATACTTGAACTGATGATTTTAAAGCTTGAATTCTCACCATATCATCCGAGGAGCATTGAAGGACGCCAATAATTAAACCTTCTGGTAATAACACCGACGACATTCCGTTGTTTCCACGATTTGAAGAGACACTATCCGAAGAAGAAGCTGGTATCTCCTTATGAGGATTAACGCTCTACGATGAGTGATATAAGGCAAGAAAAAGGTATATTTGGAGGGGAAAAGGTGGGTTTTTCAAGTGATTTTAAGCTGCAGCAAGCCTAAATTTTGAAAGAGAATTTTCTTCAACTTTGCACGGAAGGAGGAAAAATACTTTGAAAACATCCAATATCTACTTCAAGGTAGACAAGCAGAGCTCCATCACATATAAAAAACAAATAATACTCTATATAAAGAAGTTATAATAGTTTTCCTAGCTAAAAACTAAGGGAATATTATAGGGTCTAGCTAAAGCCTATAAAGCTATCATGATATCAACTTATCTAGCAGTGGAGTGAGGCGTATATTATGGAATTCAGAATGCCCTTGAGAGGCCAGAGAAAGCAAGTTAATCCCCCCTTTGAAGTGAGAAGAGAAGCCATTATGTACCTGCTAGTGCCAAGAGCAACACACAGTGGGGTGAAGGACATACAAAAATCGCCTAAATAAGAACTACAGCAGAGTATGCTGCTTAAAATCAGGAGCAATACTATATAATGAAAGAATTTGACTGAAACTCCTGGATTTACTCGCAAATATATGATTTTAAACAGCAGAAAAACATAGAATAATATGATCAACTCATAAAAATAAACACACACACACACACAAGAAAAAACGGCTTAGAAGATGTAACCAGCAAAAAATTAGAAACGCATATACGGAGAATTCAAAAATTTCCAATAATAATCTCTATGCATTATTCTCAACAAGATCCAGTATCTTATGAAGATCTCTCGCTATGCATTGCTTTCAACAATATCTAGACAAATAGACTATAAGATATTATTGAACACACATCAACACACACACACACACACACACACACACACACACACACACACACACCTCTGATTTTTGCAAAAACACTCACCCACCAAATTCACGACAAGCAGCTTGTTTCGTCGAATGTCTAACTCTCGTCGTTCAATGAGGCTTTCCAAGTTTCGATTAGACGTCTGATAATTTGGAACACGTCCTTTATCACTTTGCATTGTCTAATAAAGTAAAATGCCAACCACACACAAATATATCAGTCATTGATAAAATGAGATAGTAAAAAGCCCGAGCTACAGTCCCGGTTTATGGGAAGACTGTGTGTGCGTGTGTAGATGTTTTTGCCCGCATGCGTGTTTTTCAAGAAATTTGTTTACTGCCCAAAGAATACGCTCAAATCAGCATGGAATTGCACACAGCAGCAAAGTATGCAGAAACGAACTCACACGTGACATAAGCAACAAACAAAGTTTCTGTATAAATCCTAGTCACTTTCATACATAAAATTCTCCCAGCTACATTTGAGAATGTTAAACACACAGATACTTGCAGAATTGACGACAGAAAACGTGATGAGAAGCAGTAGGGCATAAATGAAGAAGAAATTTGAAGGAAACATAGCAATTTCACACGAACACAATCAATTCAAGCCATCAAAAAGCCAATAGTAACGAAAAGCAATCAATGAGATCACACACAAGACGTATAACACATATCTTAAACCGTAAATCCATGAAATAGAGCTATAAACTCACACTAAAACCACGTTTTCCTATCCCCCCATAAGCAGCCAGAAAAGCATATAAACTTTTTCGAAATACACACACACACACGGGCGCTAGCACTTGATAAAAATAAGTGATGAAGTGTCGAATTCGCACACACAAGCGATAGAAGCGCTGTGTCTTCAAGACGAGAACAAATCAAAAATTTGTGCAAACAAATTTTTTCATAGTATTAACCATCAACGTTTATCTTCAAGAAAATAAAAACTGGCGAGCTAAATCATACAACTATAAACTATATTAACATATATCAGCGTGAAAGTGACGTAGGAACACACTTTCAAGCTAGTAAGCATCCTGAGTAATGGAGATAACATCAAATAAAAGAGGAGGAAGAATAAAATAGCAAAAGAAAACAAAGAGCTTCAGCATGACAGCGATTTCATCAAAAAGGCCATAATCATTATATGAGATATCTTTCTATTCAAATTCATCCTCAAAAATTGAAGATTTATACTGAGTCTTAGCTCTTCTATTCAAATTCATCCTCAAAAATTGAAGATTTATACTGATTTGTTCGGCTAATTCCTGCTCTTACCTTTGGATTGAATCCCAGAGTAGCCGAAAATATAAAAGTTTGTAGTTGATCTAATCAGAACAAAGAAATATGAATGAAGATAACGCAACTAAAAGGCTATTTAAAGGCATTTAACACGTCTTTTTCTCGCTTGAAAAAATGGCTATTCATCGATGTCTCAACTAGTTTACCTACATCCAAAAATCGTGCGAAATTCGTGAAAATGTGGGATATATATATAGCCACAAAAACAAATTTAAGCTGAAGTAATGTTTTCGATGGTAGATGCTTATCATTACAATAATGAAGATCAGCAAGAAACCAGCTCTACAAATTAGTAAAAATGACGAAAGAGAGGATCTTCGCAAAAAACTCAATCTTTCACCTCTTTTTCTCAGTTCTTCATGCACGAATTTGAGGATTTTAGAGAGATCGCGAAAACTTCCATCTTCAAGCAGGCGGTCGGCTTCATCAAGGACGAGGTGCCTCAAACCTTTGAGATCGATTTTTATTCCTTCGCTGTCGCCTTGATAGCTCATCTGCAATCATGAAACATATAAGCTACCATAAAAAGCAGAAATATAAGCTTAAAGAGAGAGAATTCGATTAAACATGTGTGCATACACGCAAAATGAACTAGAATAGCAGCAAAATGAAATTAAAAAAATACACAAAAAAGTGGTTTATACTAGCCAAAAATACATGAAATGGATGCTGAAAAAGGCGAAAATAAACCCTGAAAAGAAGAGGGAAAAGATCATCCTCTTCTTTGTGTTTTTGAAGAATTTCTCAGATTGACACGAAAATGAAGCAAAGTTTCACTCATTGGGTGAGTCGTACGAAAAGAATAAAGACTCTTTCGCAAAACAGGGGGAATATACGATTTACCTGCTACTTTTCATTCTCTCAGACTATTATAGGTGGTTTAAAAGAGAAAAAAAATACGATTTTGAAATCAAAAACATGCTGATTATATTATTTCTAAAACTATGGTTTATAACTTGAGAAGATGAGGGTGAGGGAGTTAGGGGAGTCATCATCAAATCCTTCAATGAATGTCTACGTCTTTCTTCATAAAAGTATTGAAAAGTTCGGGGAGCTTGGAATGGCTACCCTTTTAAAAGCCGTAAAAAAATCACACCACACCTGGCGAGTAGGCTCAATTAGTGACCACAGACGTCCGGGGGTACCAATAACAATCTGATGTTAGAAATGAGTTGAAAAATACGCACACATAAGGTGAAAGAATTAAGCTAGGAAATACAAAGAAATACAAAGAAATACAAAGAAATACAAAGAAATACAAAGAAATACAAAGAAATACAAAGAAATACAAAGAAATACAAAGAAATACACACACACACACAGACACACACACAAGATGAAAAGGTAAGCTAAAAGAAACACAAACACAAAATCAAAATAAGACGAAATTGGCCTTCTTTGCCTATAATCATCAAGGCAGCGAAAAAGTTAGCGAATCGAAAACCCAAATTTTTTCGATTGTTCGTAGAATTTTAGGAAAAAGGGGAAGTTTAACTACAAGAAAAGCAGCATCAAATAAAAAATCATCTTCTATATACTTAAAAGTCCATCCAATACCATAAGGAACTCACTGGGAAGAAGTAAGAACGGCATATTAGCGATAGAAAAATTAAACTTTATTATGTTTGAGAAAATATTGTGTATTAATACGAAAGTTGCAAAAAAGTTTCCAAGAAATTAAAATAAAGCCAATTAAACCCCAATCAAATTAACGAGGGGAATTTCGGTACAAAATTGAGTGAAAATAGGGTGCAAATTAAAAGTAAAAACAAAAAGAATGCTAATTGCACAGAGCTGCGAAAGAGGTATCTGCCTGTATTTTTTTCATGAAACAACTATACGCAGTAGCATCCTACACACAGACGTATATTAACAACGATCTTTGCATTTCGAAGAACTTTATTCGAACTTGAAGAAATATACTGGTTTACTAAAAAAAAACCCAACACACACCTGCGGAGAGCGTTTCAATAGCCTTTCTTGCTTCTGTAACGACATACCACCGATAATCGCAATCGACAAGATTGGAGTATACTTTGTGATTGCTTGAAGATGATGAAGAACCTGAAAAGCGAGCTCTCTGCTGGGTAAAATTATCAGTGCATTTATGGGAACAGCTTGGGAACAAGTCGAAGAAGAGACAACCTGAGGACAAAAATAGAGCAGCGGAAAAAAAGCGTCCAAATCTTCATGGATTTGATAGGACCAAGCGAAAATGGGTACGAGATTGAAGACTGACTAGAAAAAAAAAGACTCAATTTTTTGCATACCAAAAGATGCTTGCAGACTGACTACACAAAAATAGAGAGAAGACTGATTTCTCTGCTTTTTGCAGCTAATTCTTGAAGAAAATATCTTCAAAAGCAAAATATATGTGAAGACAGTACATTTGAATTTTTTTATTAAACCATTTTCCAAAGTAGCACTGATTTCACTATCAAACCATCACGTCTGAGCAACAAGCAGCCGGATAGCTGCAAATTTGCAAATCATACCCCATCTTATCATGAAGAGTCGAAGAATAATTACCTCGAGATACTTTTTGTTGGAAAAAACATTGGATTTATTAAGAAGATGAAGGACAATCGACTGCACGATCGGTATTCCATATGCTAAAGTCTTTCCGGTACCCTGAAATCCAAGTTATAGAATAGAGCACTTATATAAGCAGCTAAAAGTCAGGCTTATGAAGTTGATGATACATATACATTTCAATCATTTTGCAGTTGTATGAAGCTTTCGCATTTTTCTCGGATAATTTCATCAAACATATATGGAAAAATCAGCGAAGGAGGAACACTCACAGAAATGGAGAGAGACGTTGTACAAAATAATGCAATATTTCCAAAAGAACTGCGATTTCCACTTGAAGGGAGTCTATAGTTTTACTAGTGGCTTGAGAAGTTATCAAAAAAAAAATGAAGTAAATCAAAAAACTCAAAAACAACGAGTAAAGGAAGGTTGTGGATTTTTTGAAGAGGTTTTCTCAAAGACTTGCTACGAAATATTTGCTTACGGCGCAAAAAACCCCAACTTAAGAGTCCGTAATCATTGCAGATACTCATTTCTTCACACCAAAGTCATTTTAAGCAAAAGAAAAAGGCTGATGGAAGCAAAAAACTCAATTAAATTTGCAGGTAAATCATATTCCATTACTTTTTCACTTAAATTTGACAAAAAAATCATAAAAATCGGTAAAAAATATGAGAAAATGATGAAATCACCTATTAAATTAAAGAAAAATGGGTCCTATCACTCACAAACACACATATGTAAATACATTTCTATTAATGGTAGAAATTTCAAACACTGACGGCATCAGTAAATGGGGTAAACTCAGTAAAATATTCAGCTATCAAACAATACAAGTGTAATCCATTCTGTTTAGCCCACACTAGCAGCGATTACAGCACCAAAAAAAGACGATCTGTGGATGGATTTATAGATGAAGATGGGCTATTATAAACCCAATAAAAACCCCAGTTTAAACACCAAAAATGTTTAGATAGTGAGTCGTCGCCCTTATTATTCATTAATACATTATATTTCAACCAATTAAACACAAGCGCAAAAAAATATTTCCTAGTTTAAGGGAGTAAAGCATCAAGTATATAACAGCGTTTAGATTCTACCCCACAGTAAAAACAAACCTAGACTCTCCATTCTATGATAAAACCAAAAGATCACACCGTAGTGCTGTGTGTGCGAAAAAAAATGCATACCGTTTCAGAGATACCAAAAATATCCTTCCTCTCACGGATAGCGGGGATGATGGAGCCTTCTTGAATAGCCGTAGGCTGCTGAAACCCAGCATCTACCAAAGCAGCCAGAATAGAACCGTGAATGCTTGCTTCTACAGCAATGGAGTTCCATAGTTTAAGTTTCTCCAGGTAAAGGGAAGATTTCTCCTGAAAGGCTTCAGTTTGCTCGATAGACACACACTTTTGATGTTGCAAATTCACCTCTTTCTTTACTTGCTCATCGTCAGAAACAGGATGAGAGATTTTTGAATCTTTTGACCGAGTTTCTGCTTCTCCTTCCAAGAACTCAGTGGAAAGCCTGGAGTTTTTACTGAAAGAATCATTTTTTTTTAGAGAGTCACCCGAAATTTGAGAGCATTTTTCATCTACTGTTTGAGAGCATGATGCTGCAGGCTCTCTTTCATGCTGACTTTTGGTTTTTGCAGGATTTGGGATCTTTTTTCCCTTACGGGTCTCAACAGGTGTTCGCAAAGGCCTTTCTTTCTTTTTTGTTTTTTCAGTCAAAAGGAGATTTTCAGCTGATTCAGAATCTTTTAAATTTTTACGATGCTTCAAGAAAATTTCATCCACTTCAGCAGAGTCAAAAACCTCAAGATCTATAAGACCCTGCAATTGCAATCTGAAGAGAAAAAAAAAGCACAAAGCGAATGAAAATATTGCCAAAGAAAGGCGAAAAAAAGTTTAAAACGAGCAGAAAAGGGTCTAAAATAGCAAAAAAAATAATGATAAAGGGTAGCATTCGTAATTTCGTCAGAGCAGCTGCATCGAATAATTTGGAAAGCAAATGGCAGCAGAGCATACGATTTTCTTGCCAACATTCCATGAAATATGAAGATTAACTTTGCAATTCCTCAGAAATATAAAAAAAGGGAAATCTGATGTTTTTATTAAAAACAAATAAAATTTTTTGGCTGTAATATGTAGCCCTACAGTGCAGCTGCAACTATTTTCGTGGTATGCTATGGCTAGGAGAAAGAATAGCCTTGTAGCTACGATTGAAGGGTAGAAGCCTCAATTTGGCATATATAAGCCTAGGCGTGAAGCGTGGTATCGCATGGAAGTGCTTCCAAAATTACTGCCATTATAAGTGGTCTTTTAACGGAGGAAAAAGAGATTTTGTCAGAAAGGCTCGAGAAACTAGTCAACAAAGCCACCCAAAGAATTCTAGAGATGGAAATCACACAGACACACAGGCACAAACACACAGGCACAAAAACACGCAAGCACACACAAACACGCAAGCACACACAAACATACAAGACAGAGACACACAAGAATACACACAAACATACAACACAGAGACATACACGAACACACGCAAACACATGCACACACCCACAAAAGACTTTTGCAAGCTTACAGTAAGAATTACAGTTTAGCAAACTTATCGCACGCGTGTGGGAGTGGGCATTTTTCAACATAAAACTTACGAATCTCTTGAAAGATATTCATATGCACACTTGAGGCGGTATTATGTTTCATCAATTGAGGTAAGTAGCGCAGGTAAAAATTGCAGGCAGAATTTTTTGTAACAAAATCCAAACAGGAAAACACGGGGAAACTTGGTTAGAAAATAGGTTTGAAAACACATTCACTAAGACAATGAAGTTTCTCGAAGAATACATATCTGACGAGTGTAGTCAGCAGCATCTATGTAGCGAAAGAGCCTTACGATCGAGTGGCATTTTCACCAGCTTCAACCGGCTTCCATTTCTTGGGGTTTGCAAAGTTTATGTTCCAGAAATCTTTGACATTTAAGGATTCATCGAGCTCGGAAGAAGGAAGCGTATCCCGCGCTCTCTTCTGATTCTTCTTCCCCATTTTCAAACCAAAAAGAGGTATATTCAAAATGCTTCAACTAATAACGAATGGCTGATTTCAGCGCGTGATGGTATTTCTGGCCCTCAATATAGCAAAGTATTTATAGCGGGGAGACGCAAATCAATACAGGAAGTAGAAGGTTCGCCATTAATCGCCTGTAACTTCTCGATACTTCGCAAAAAAATGGGGGGAAATACATGAAATCTCACTTAATTAAATCCCCATTTATTCTAAAGAATCATCACTTTTCGAGAATATATAGTACTTTTCTTCATCTCACATAATGTGATAAGAGGAATATATTCCGCTAAACTGAAGAATGGCAGAATCATCACCCTTATTGACTAATTATTCTATCGTTCTAAGCCCAAAATAAATACCACAAATCGTCCATAAATTTTTTTATTGCTACGATTAACAAGAGCGATGAAAAGAGGAGAGACTAACAGAATCGTCGTTAAAGAGTTTATCAGCTTGGTGTGAAGTTATGAAAGCAAGCTATACCCCCTCTGTATTTCAATGGGCATTTGAGGCAGATTCTTCAGCTAGAGCATCTATGAACTTTACCGCCAAAACATTGGCTAAGATGGATTGTATAGACTGTCGTTTATTCATCTTCAACGTCCACTGTCATCTTCATATTTCAAAAAGCACGATCTTCAGAGTTTAAGCGTATTTTTTAGGCCTTTTCAGCGTTGGTAATAATATGCTTATACCCAAGCAGTGGTACTGGTGCAGTATGTTGGCTGTGAAGGAAATGAAGAATTCCATAGAACTTTGCACAGACTGCATTCGTTTTGGAAGCTTCAAGTACTTCGGTTGATGGCGGGTCTTCACAAGTTAATCTGCATTCTGCGATGTCTTCACAAACCAGGGAAGACTGGTAGTGACGTAGCCACAACGTAGGCGCGTATTAATGCAGCTACATGATGAAAAAATTTTGGCTGAAGCTGGTCAGTAGGCGTGTGTTAACATGGTAGCATGATGAAAAAGGTTGGTCAGGGCTAGTAAGTAGGCATAAATTAAGGTAGCAGCATGATGAACTTTCGCTAGGGCTGCTAAGTAGCCTTCAAGGCTTACTACTCCCAATTTTTTTTTGGAGTCCCAGCCGGTTGGAGCAACAACGATCCGGTCTGGATGGAAGATTTGCGACCGTTTACTTAACCGAAGAAAATTTTTGCGATTCCATGACATATGGCATATTGTTTCCATTTAACCAAAAGTGCTAGTTAAATAGCTCAGTTTTTAAATCCACCAAGGTCGCGCTAGACTTGGCATCAAAGAAAATCCGCAAGAAAAAGCTTGAAAAAGCAAATTGTAAAGCCAGGCAACTAAAACTGCTTCAATGTGACTGTATAATCAAGTTAGCACTTAGAATAATGGATCATACTCCAGCAAGGGAGAGCATAACAATAATAGCGCTGTGATGACGAAAGCGAAGCCTAGATGCTGAAAGCGTGGCAGTTGTATTACTTGGTTGAATATTTACGGACTAAATCACTGGATGTAGGGACAACTATGAGAATCTTTTCCACCGATGAGATGAGCAAGATGTCTCATTAATGCCTTAGCAGAGTTCTGATAGCAGCGATACGAAGGATTAGGTAACTACGTATCGTATTTTATACTAGCATCGAAACGGGATTCATTTCGATGTGACAGTTGCTTAGGGCGGGAGAAGTTGCTGGAATTAGCGGACTTGTACTAATATTCTGGGGAGCACTTGACGCCGCTAAAGTTCAGGAACCTTCTAAATAAACGACATTACAAGAGAAGAATCGAGAAATAATTGACTTCAAATAAGTACTGAAGTAAAACTGCAGCCGATCTTGGCCAAGTAAAAGGCTTTTATATTTATTATGAGCGTACGTACAGCCAACCAAATGTATTGTTTGGCTTAAAAAATGAAGTCCATGAAGAGGGGAATTCTTGAGGAGGCTAAAGATTTTACTCTACTAATTTTCCCTTGGAGTTTTTTATAAATATAATAAGTTCGTAACCTAATGGAATCTAGTTTTATTAATGAAAGGAAGTGCCTAAAGGCAATAGAGTAGTGGGGAATGAGCAGCAAACCCAAATTAGTTTTTACAACCCATGAAGTACAAAGACTATTAAAATCCACTTGAAACATCTATTCAGCAGACACTAAAATTTCAGGCTATATATTCGCATTACTCACCATATAAAGAAAGGTGACCAAAAGTATTATACCATTTCTTGCATTACATAGCTTCTATTTCTGCTTTGAGCTCAAATATTCATGATTACACGGAACAATCCGATAAATCTAGTCGTCATAAATCGTACGTAAAACCGTGGTTTCAGTGATTCTAGGTGAGGTAAATTTAAAGAAAGTTGCATGGCTAGCTAGCGTATTCTCACACATACCCCCCCTATTTTCCCCAGCTTATTTAATGCAGCGTCATTGTATGATCGTATCCTACGCATAGCGTAATTCCAAAAGACAAGGGTAGTTCCTGAATCTACAAGATTTCGAGCTATCTTACATAAAATATTAACTCTGCATCGCGGCCAGCTAATTTCACTTGGCAATAGTAGATCTATAAAGTTAAATGTGCACTTGTTCCTCACAAGGTAGGCGTGATTTATTTATTTTGGAAAAGTTTTCAGAATATATCAATAAGATAAACTTTCCAAAGGGTGAAGACGGCTATTTATTGGTACCAATCTTCTGATTTTATTTGATGAGTAACACAAACAGCAAAAAAAGGCATTTTTAAGGTGCTTGAAGATCTATCAAGCCAGCGGCATGAGCACGGCTGGAGGAGATTTTTACAGCTGCGACGAAATCATGTTCGTGACCGATTGCACAAAGACAAACTTAGATGCCAATACCGTTTCCTGAGAACTTCATAAGCATTGGATTTTGTTTTTTCTTGAACCAATATAGGCATTACATAAAGAGTAAAAATCTAATTATCATAGCTGCTATAGAAGTATGAGCAATAGCTTCATTCTATAAAGATTTGATGGAAAACATTACTTTTCTAAAGCAAGAAATTTTATGTCCTATTTACTTGTCAGAGTACCCAGGGCCTGCACAAAGTATTGATACAAAAGCTAAAACGGTGTGCCTGACATATCTGTTATCGCTGTACAGATTCCGAAAACTTCGTTCCCCTCTATGAGCCAAGAGATAAACTAGCCAAAACAGCGGGGACGTACGCATCATCGTGCACATGGCAAGCCTAAACTGGACCAATCTTCAATGGGAGAAGCAGAGCAGTGGCAAAAATGCATCAAGCATTGGTCATGTGCTCCAGGAATCGCTAAAAGCAAAATACCCACTAGTAAATGCGTGTGTTTTACCGCTGGCTATAGAAAGTGGTAGGATTCAACGAAAGAACTGTCATGATAGGAATATATAAAAACATCTTAAATACCGCTGAATGATAGTCACATAGTAATTTATTTACCCAGGTAACGTATTCACTGTATTTTTGCATGCATCTGATCAGACATTAGATTTGCTAC
Organism: Nephromyces sp. MM_2019; assembly: GCA_015657535.1. Taxonomy (NCBI): domain Eukaryota; phylum Apicomplexa; class Aconoidasida; order Nephromycida; genus Nephromyces; species Nephromyces sp. MM_2019. The sequence goes on from JADHZB010001758.1 coordinate 117,568, forward strand.
TACTTTCAGAAAACTTAAAGTCACGCCGCCCAGTCTTTGAAAGAGAATCGAAGGATGCAGCCAATGCAAGAAAAAGCCACTCCGGTGATCCGTTTGATGAAACATCTCGGGTTAAGAATCCGTTTATATAATAAATATCCCATCCTATTTACGGTTGTATATACCTACAAAATGCTGTCATATTTTTTTTTTTGCAAATTTACCCCAGGACGGTATCGTCACCGAGATTCAAATGCAAAGTGATCGTGGCCGGAACTCTCCCCTAATGGTGGAAAAGGTGGAAGCACTTAGAGCGATATTGGAATTATATAGCAGGGCACATAATATTCTTGGTGTTACGCCGGGTATAGCAGCTAAATGTAAAGGTTCAATTTTTTATAATAAAAGTTTGCTCAATAATACAAAGGTACTAAATTATGAAGATGAAAAGCAAATAGTTTTGCAGCACCGCAATGGCAGCTGGAGCACCACTTGTTTCTAAAGCTAGTCTCTTTGAATAACTCTTCACATGCAAAGTAGTTATGAACAGCTCACTGGATGGTAACTCTATACTATACAAGGGAGTCTCTCCCTAATTGCCTTTTCCCCTTATATTGCAATATTAGAGGTACAATCTCTGGAAGAAGATTTGAAAAACTTAGCTTATGAGTTGCTGCTCGAAAGCTGTGATATATTGCGCGAGAAGGCTTCAGAATTACTTCAGAAGTGAGTTTATCTGGCATATGTGTACTTCAGAAAGCCATACCTTGATTTTTACCTTATAGGAACTTCACATGGTTGTACTTTTTTAACTTTATGCGGAGTAACGGCATTCCTTCTATACTTTTTAGCTTTGAAAAATTTAAGAAACTTGTATCGTTAACTATGCTATAAGGCAGGGCTTAGGCCTAGAAAAAGAATTCTACAAGTCTGCTAATATCTTATTCCAAAATACCTAATTTATATTGGCAAATATCCATTGTAGTGGCTATAGCAGCTTTACTGCTACCACTACTACTACCAGTAGAGAATGCTATTCACTGATGTTCGATGCTTTTTCTATTCAAAAAAGCTTGATTAGAACTCAAATGCATATGTAAGGCATTAAAATCGTTTATGAGATAATTAATATATCTTAATCTTACCATCAATCTCACTTTAAACACCGAAGTCTGATCGCCCCATAAGCTTGTTCTGTCGAAAATAACTTCAGGATACTTTCTTTTTCAAGAAACTACGACGAATTATTTCCATCATTACTCTCAAGTACGTATTATAACCGTTTGCAACTCGAAAAATTCAAGCAAGTTTGAATATATCCCAATTTGTTTTTGCTTAAATTATTTCCAGCTATTATCGATCGACTTGGCGTACGTCGAATTGCGGAGTAAGTTTCATATATATATTGCCTTGGCTGCATATTCATTTGAAGTCTAATCAAGCCAAGTCAAGGCATACGGCACTCTTATTTGTGTTACCACTAGATTAAGACAGTAGGATGAGTCATTCATCTTTCAATCAAAGCAGTTATCCCTTCTGGTTGACACCCCTCCAGATAGACGCATAATGCTGAAAAATAATTTACAAAATTTAATACATGATAAAGGTAGTCACTGAATTCAAAGATCTTTCCAGCAGATAGCAGTAAAATCGCTTTATGCCAAAGTGAGCTTTATTTAATCTACCCAAGAAAAAGTGCAGGTTGTATAGTGTTGCTGCAGGCTTTGCTATTAAAAGCTAAAATGTGAATATGCTTCAGTTCACCAGTCTGAGCAAGCTAATTTCAAAATTTGTATACATAGCTCACTTTTTTCATAGCTTATGAACCACCAAAAGATAACTTTAAACAGAAAAAAAGATTAGTCTTGAGCATACAGCGTTAAATTAATTTTTTAAGAAGCATATAACATTATGTTCCAGCGTATCCAAATTAAAACTACTCAGCTGCAGTTAAATCATTCTACAGCTAATCCAAAATGGAATTGAAAATGATGCGCAATATTCGAGAATTCTACTATATGGTTTCCTTCTTTCGAATAAAGAGAAAACCTTGAGTTCATTGAGATTTGTCTTTTAGGTTGAATGCATCATAGCTTATAGCTTAAAATGCTGATTTTATCTTTTAAAATATTGCTATGAGGTTATTTTATATCAGGATGGTGTCCCCTATGAAGCATGAAGCATGCGAACCAGTGGAGCAACAACCTATGGTGGTTAGCTGCCTAAATTGGTTATCAACGCTACCCTGTAAAAAGTTGTTTATAGCTTATGATTTTAACTAAAGTAAAAAACTTTTCTTTTAATTATTCGAAATCCTGAAAGGGTCCAGCAGTTTCTGCTGGACTAAAACTGATAAAATTTCGCTTTCATAAGTCTGAGGCTTTGACCCAGAAATCTTGTGCTTTGTAAAAATGCAGTTTTTTTCAGCAGAGCACTCTGAGGAAGTTAGAATTAGACTCTTTGAAATATTTGAAGAAATGATTAGTTCAGTATCGAAAAATTTGGTAAGTTAGTGCCTTGTTGATTATAAATAAGTGGGAAAAAATTACGAAAGAGTAGGAAGCTACTACTATATACCTCGACATGATGAAGAAATAGTTTTTCACACGGATCATGCCAGTAGAAATCCTTTCCAGCTTCATATGCAGCTTATTGAAAGTCGTATAACACCTGTTTTATCTAATTTACAATAGCTTCTAGTACTGGTTTAATGAAAACACTATAGGCATATATTTATCTCTAATTCGAACAGTAAGGTTTTAGCTTAAGCAAAAGCATTGGTAAATTAAAAAAATCTACTATTTGCTAATAAAGATGGGCAAGCTGAAATAAACGTGATATTTCGTTTGAACTCTGGAAGTATAAAAATAATGATGAACCTTATAACTTCCGCCAGCTTTTAGCTCATTCCGTAGAAGTTTCGTGGATTCTTGAAGCCGGAATTTTTGACGTTTACTCCGATTTAAAGATTAAGGCTTGTGAAATTACCGAAAAGCTTTCTATAAAACTTAACTCTAAGACTGGGGACAATACTTTGACTTTAGCCAGGTCTTCTAATATAAAAAAACAGAAATTCAGCAAGTATAATGACTCTGTAAAAAGCGAAACATGCCTTTTACGTAAATTTCGTCAAAATGTTGTTCAGGGCTTTGCTAACTTGCCTCTCGAATAGTTTTAAAAAGGTAAAAATTATAGCATTTAAAGCACATAGAAACTGCCAAACTATTATAAAGAATTCCCTTGCAAGTTTTTAGCGTTTATTAATAAAATTCTTTATAATATCTCAAAGGTACAAGAAGTCGCTCTAAATGCAGTATCAGCTCTTATGCTTTACGGAGATAATAAATATCATACAGAAATAATTTTGGTGAGTTAACTATACTTTTTTTTCATAATAGAAAGATTTTCCCTTCAAAAAAATCAAGTGCATTATATTCAAAAAAGCAAAAAAGTGTCATTTTTTCTAGGTTGCAGAAAACTAGTAGTATTTATGAAACACCGTTATCCAAAGAATTTTTGTTAATAACTGTGATGCTGCTCCTTGCATTCTTCAGTTAGATCTAATATATATACTGCGTAATCGCTCTTTTAGAGGAAGAACGAAAGAGAGGTTGAATTCGCAAAATTTCAATGAGTTAACATTAAAAGAGGGAAATTAGCAACAAAACAATTTTTTGCGTACTAGTAATCATGAAGCAAGGAAAATTTTAATTTAAATAAAAGCAACAAAGTTTTTGCAGATGCTAATAGGCTGGCAAAACCCAAGTGTTCTCCCTGTAAAAGCATTTTATTCCCATTGCTGCACGGTAAAAACCTTGAACTTTAAGTCGTAAATTCAACAAATTTGACACATTGCTACAGTCAAAGTAGCAAAAGTTCATGGCTGCAGCCATCTCTTAACCCTGCTGCAGGGTCTTTTTAAGGCTTAAAAATTAATTATTTTTGCTATTATTTTTCAGTACATAACTTCCGCTTGATATTTTCTTGCTCTTAAAAATCTAGCAATTTTGATAGCTCCCACGGTTTTTTCTGTTGAATATATATAGTATAATTACGCCGCAAATCTTACGTTGGAAGCGTCGAGCTCTATGCGCTCACATTTTTATCGGACTGTTACTTTCTGGATAGAGAAACTTTCAACGAGGTTAGAAAGATATGGCTAGCTTCTAGCTAACGTGAAAACGCCATTTATAGCTAATAAACAGCCCATGGAGGCTCCCATTATATAGGTTTTTTTTTGAAATAGCAACTTAAAAGACTTTTCAATCACAGATAATTTTTTTTCAGAAACTTGCTTATAAAAAAATTTTCAGACTGGAATTTGAGTCCTGGTTGTTTCCTTATTTAATTAGTGGCCTCATTGATGAGAATTGTCTCATAAGGGTAAGATGCAAAGATCAAGAACCGGGTGAAAACGCTGTAATTAACTGCGGAATAAGCTCTGTTTCTCTCTCTTTAGTGGCAAATGTTCTTTCTTATTGAAAAATGCGGCGAAATGTATGAGGAAAAAAATAAGGAGTATGTATGGTAAGATTTTTTTCTACTACAATTATTTTCTAATTAAGAAAAAACAAGTTTTTTTTCTTCAGGGATTCAGCATAGCACATTAAATAGAAAAAGCCTTTTTTGCATACTATTTTACAGGAACTTGCTCAATTTTAGTGATGAAGCCAACTGGGATATAAACGTAAGACTTTTTAAGTAATGCTTAGGCGTTTTTGAGTAATTTTGTTTTAGTACTCTTTATCAAAAGAATTAAAAACATTTAATGCTTTTGCAGAACTGTATTCTTTTTTTTTTCAACTAGACTTCTGCTTAATTTTCCGTGTGTTAAATAATCTTCAGGGAGTCGTCATACCGTATTTAGAGTCAGAGGGCCTGGATTTCAACTTATTCAACGGAAGCTCTTGCCTGCGTAGTTTGGAAAATTTTCTACTTAAGCCAGTAAAGTTCTCCCAAAGAAATCTAGAAGTTGGCGATAGCATAAAGAGCCACTTTAAAGCGTACTTAGAAGACAAAAAGACGCAGCTGATTGGCAGGCCGAGTATTGGAGTGCGACTATGGGCTGAAAAAAATTTCCATCGTTTTTATCCGGCATTGCTCAAAGAAGTGATTTCGTTTAAAAACCGTAAGTTCTTAAGAGTTAAAAAGCTGAAAAAGGTATTAAAAAGCTATTTAAAGCACAATTTCTGGAAGGATATAAATAATTATGAAATTCTTAACTTGTTTTTAGTGAGCCCTGAATACTCTGCAAAATTATTAATCGCCTGTACTTTCTTACTCGAGTCCAAAATCACGATATTTTTGGTAAGCAAATAACTCAGTAAACTCCTCCTAGTACAATAAAAGTAAAGTTTGAGATCATCTTTCCTAATATTAAAATCTTTTTAATTTTACAGGAAGAACTTGTTCCATTTTTGAATTTAAAGTTAAATAAATTTTCAAATGAATCGAGCGCCCACAAACTTTATTTAATCGTGGCTAAAATGGTCAGTCAAAATTTAGGAAACAGCGCAAGATCATAAAATGACTATACAAAATTTTAATTGCAGCATACTCACCTTGTTTTTATTGAAAAATCATGCTGTAATTGAGCTAACGCTCTTTTTAGACTGGGATATATGCCACACCAAGAATATATTGGAATATCTTAAAAAAGTTTTTTCTGCTGGTAAGTCTGATTTACATGCATTTTTGAAGTATTTAAAATTTTTCATATGGCGCAGATTTAAAAGATAACCTGCTCATTCGTCATCCTACAAAGCTTTTGTAATAAATTGGACTTTATGGAAGACTTTGAAATAGTTTTGAAGCAATTTTTCGCGAAATATTCCATTTAAAACAATAGAACCGTAAACAAAAATTAGCAAATTGGTATCAAATATATCTCCAAGTTTATTTTACAAAAGAAATCAAAATTTGAGTTGTATTTTTTATAAAAATTACAATCTAGTAAAGCAATTGCATATAAAAATGAAGAAAAATTGGCGCACAGGTAGCTTCTTAAAATTTGCCCACTTCTCTGATAATATTAAGAAATATTTTTTGAAGATTTTTTTCATCAAGAGATTAGCAGTAAACATCTTTCAAAGCTAAATTCAGATCCAGTTTGTATAAATTCAGGATGCAAGCCAACAGGCTTTGAACCAGCATGATTACTTCAATATTTTGCTAGCATTTTTAGAGGTAAAATTTGGCTTATTTATAAGATCTTTTTTGTGTGATATAATTCCGTTGGCAAACTTTTTTTGTTGAGTTTTTGCATGGTTATTTTTGTTTTTTTATCATTATAACAAAATTTATACTAAAATACTATTAGCTAAAAGCTCGCTTGTATGAAATTGCTTGAAGTATAATATATATACTATATTAATAATCTTCAGGGATTTTCCGTCAGCCTTTCTGCTGGAATAAATACGGTTAGAGTGGCAGATATTCTTTGAAATGTTGAAAGTCTGCCGAATTTGCTTATATTTTGTATTTCGACGGATATAATTAAAGTAGGAAAGTAAATTTACGCTGTAAAATGTTTAGGAACAGTCAGCACTGGAGTTATATGAAGACATCATGAGCTTTCTTATTTCCAATGAAAAATCGAGCAACCATCTTGAAGATAATCAAAGGCTTGCCGTATTAAAAGTAAGGATAATTAGTGAAATAAAAGGCATTAAAAGCCGTTTAATAGCTTGAAAGGTGGAAAATTTTCTTAATTTAGTACAAAAATTAGTGGGAGAGCAGGCAAAACTTTTTTTTTTAAACTATTATTTTTTGCTTCAAATGTTTATAAAACAGCAAAAAACAAGCAAAATGCTTTAAAAGCACTAGAAATAGATGAAAATTGAGCGTTTTTTTCAAGAAGCTAGTGGATGAATATTTTTTTACAGATATTGGAAATCATTACAGAATCAATTAATTTACGATCTTTACCCGTTAAACGAAAAGATTTCTCGAAATATTTGTACATTTTACTAAAAATGACGATAAACTGCAATTACAGCAAGAATAATATCCAAGAGTCATTGAAGAAGTTTAGCTCAAAAATAAGAAGCAGGTTAAAAAATATTTTCCACTTTGAAGAATTGCCTTATCTTGATTCAGATTTTTAAAGAGAGATATGCAATTTATATTTTTGCATATAGCAGTTCATAAAAAGTAGTTTTAAAAAAAATTTGATGTTTATAAATTTTAAAGCAGTAGTGTATTTACAACAAGGCGTGAAAATCAAAGTATATAAGAAATAAAAATAGCAAATCAGTTATTTAATAAATAAAGTACAAATTTAACACCAAAAGATATGCTTATAAACAACTTAAGCTGCTTAATTCCCCAAAAAAACCCTCTGGAAGCGTCAAATTTTTGATGATTTTTTTTCAGGATAGATTTAATACTAAAAAATGATATAAGCTATGTAATCACTGGCCATAAAAACTGGACTATTTGCTTCGAGAAAGAATCCGCTGAAAAACTAGAAACATCATTGCCAAAAAATTCTTGTATTGAAGCTCCTATTATACCCACAAAAAGCTTTCAATACTTACAGCAGCGTGTTGAAATTGAAAAAAAAATTTTTTTTAAAGAAACCTTAAATCTTTTTAATGAGGAGCCCATGCAGCTAGCCCTTTTAAGCAAGCTTTTGCAATGGATTTTTGTGAGCTATCAAACTTGGGATGAGACTACTTTATTACTGCTTTATCAGTTTTGCAACTCCATTTTAAACCGAGACGAAGAGTTAGATGCCATTTCGCTTTTTGAAACATTGGGAATTTTTTTTTCTTTTTCGGAAAAAAAAAAAATTTACAGAATGGAGATAGGTGATGGCGATGGAAATAGTGAGGAATTAATCGCTGCAGGTTGTTATAAATAGTCTGATTTTTGGTTGTAATATCACCTAAGCTGTGTGTAGTTGGGTATAGGCTGTTTTAATCTTTACGGAAAAAACCAGTTTTTGTACTATCACACATGTATATGTTTTTGTTAGAAAAAAATTCAATAAAATTTCTTTAAAAAAACCACTTTTAGCAGTAATTTGTTTTTTTTGCAGAAAAAAATAACTTGACTTATTTGATGAGAATGTTTAAAGAGAGATTTCAAGATATAAATCCAGTCACAGAAAACTTTGCGACGGGTATCTTTAATTTATTGAAACAAAGCTCTTTTCAGCTTTTAAAGCTGCCTAACGAAAAAAATATTCAGCTTTTAACTAAATATTTTAAAGGAATAAGTTATTTATTACTCGATTCCTTAAAGAGTAAAAAGAGCATTCAGACTGATTTTGCCCAAGAAAAAGTCTGTTTTGGCAATCATGGAGCGAAATGCTTAATCGCAATATTAAATTCATCGTGAGCTTTAAAAACTTAAAAAAAGCAGCTTTTTTCGTAAATTTAAAGCAAAAAAATTTTTTTGTTAAAAATATATTTTTCCAATTTAATAGGAATATTACCAAAATATTTTGCAGCTATGAAGATATAATTGAAAGCATATTCATTGGAGGCCTTTCAAGTAGATTGCTTTCTTTAAAATATGATATGGAGACATCTGATACACCAGTGTTTGACGCAAGCTGCAAAAATAAAATCGAGACAGACTTGTTAATTGAGAGTACCAAAACTTCAAAAAATGAGTGTACGTACACTGATATTGAAGCTCAGGTAGTATTCTCAATTTTATAAATTTAAAAGGACATGTTTTCCCGCAAAATAAAAAGCAAATTTGAAAGATTATAAATGCAACTACAACTAATAAAAAAAAAAATTTTATCAACTACTTTTTATAATTTTCAGGGGATATTTTTGCTCCTAGCTATTAGCCTAGCTTATGTCAAGGAAATTATATACGGAAAAAATGGCTTTTGTACAGCAAAGAAGGAGAAACATTTTGAAGCCAATTATCATGCATTACTGCTAAAAAAAAATTTTGAAATTTTGTACCTTTTTTTAAAGAAGAAAAGGAAAAATTTAAGCATTCAAAAAAGAAATATTGAGGATGTGAAATTAAATCTGGAATTTTCAAAACCAGTGCACACAAATGCGAATGTTTTTTCAAATCAAGGAGGATTAATCAATAAATTTGAAGAAACTTCAAATGCATCAAAAACTTGCAAATTTGCACTTCAAAACGCCAAAAACCGGGAAATATTCGGCTTAGGGCTAATATTGCATTCAATAAATCTTTTAATTTCCACTTTCTTTTTTTTTTATAATTCTAAAGCTACTGGTTGCAAAAAACATTTAGAGCTTCACAGCTGTGAATCAGATATCATTCAAAGCACTAAAATGGAAAGCTCTTTAATAACCACACATCTTCAAGAAGAGGAAACTCCAAGCTTTTTGTGTGTGGAAAAAGCTCTTTTGAATTTGAAAAACTTTTTAAAGAGGGATTTTTCAGATTTTTTAATTAACCATGATCAAGTTTTTGAAGATGAAATTACCTTGGCTCTGTGCAAAAAAATAAGAGAAACCGTTTCAGTTAATGAGATAGTAACCTGCTTATCTCGGGTAAGTTTATTACTGAGAATTCATCAGAAAAAAAGATGTTTTCATTTCAATTTTATAGCATTTTTATATGTTAAAATTCAAAGGATTGTGCTGTGCAATAAAGTAATTTAAGATTTTTCTAGCAGGTGAAACTCTTGGATTTGTTTTGATGAAAATGCAGAATGATGCAGCCATTCTAGTTTATGAGGGCTTTTATTTTAACATTTTTTTTGTACTAAAAGAAACTCCAATGCTGAAAGCAGAAAAAATTCCTACATTCTTATATCAAAATTTTTTTTTTTGAAAACATTACTTCAAAATTATAAGCAAGAAAACACGTTATAGATATATTGGGAAATATGCATCCATAAATTCTTGCAGTAGAAAGCAATTTGATGTTTTTGTTCTTATTCAATAGACGAGGTTTTGGTGTGCCTGAAAATTTTTAATTTATGGTAGAAACCTTTGAAATTGATTTTGACATTGAGATTTTGCAGCAATTTCAAAGTTTGGTAGATAAAATATCTAATTTTATAATCTGAAGCTGTAAATTTAATTTTTTAGATATGAATGTAAAATAATAGGAGCTTTAAGTTTTTATTTTTTGCGTATATATATTTAGATTGCTGCTGCAAGTTTTGGGAGTTTTTGGTATTTTAGAAAGGGGGAAGAAGAGAATGCAGTTCTTCTTCCTGAGTGGTTTTTGTTTATAATGTTTCTGCTTTTTGTTGTGATTTATTTTGCTTCTTCTTCTGAGGATTTTATGTTTTTTCTATCAAAGGATGCATAAACCTTATAATGACATGGGGTTTATAGCAGCAAAAATTAGTGAAGAGTATGGTATGAGGAGAAAATTCGGAAGAAATTATTTTTGCTATTTTTAAAATCAATTTTTATAGTTTTATTGCTTTTTTTACTGAACTTAATAAATATTTTCTTTTTAAAACCAGTGAATTCTGTTGTTAAATTGTTTTTCTTTTTTAAGCCAAAAAATTTGCATTTATTTTTCAGTATCTTACTGAAGCTACCGAAAGCCAACTAAGTCAAGCGGAAAAAGCCTATTTTACTATGAAACTAGAAAAGAATGAAGCTGGGCCTCAAAAAAACAATTTTAAAAAGCCTAAAGGACGCGAGAAAAGCCATCAAATGCATTCAATAAACAAAAATATTGACACACAAACAGAGATTGACGAGTGCAGAAATGAAATCATTCAACTGCTTGATGGTTTGCAAGTTATATATTGTTTTTTTGTGCGTGTGTGTTTTTTAGAGTTATTTTTAATCCTAGTGTTTTCATTGATAAAAATAAAGGTATTTACGATTTTGAAACGGGGAGATTCTTTCAGCTTTTTTTCGCTAAATTAATAATATATTCGCGTATTTTTTCTACAGAAGCAAACGAAAAATTAACGTCAAAAATTGATAAACACTATAAGGAAAATAGTGTAATTCTATTGATTGCTCACTTTATTAGAGTGCTACTGAAATATTTTCCAGGTATAAATTGTATTTATACTTTAATTTTATATACTTAAAAGGCTAGTAAGATTATAGTAGCTGTTAATTATTTTTATGTCTGATTTCTTGAGTTGGGTATATAGCAGATGCTGTTCATAGCTTTGTTTTTATTGTGTTATAATTTTTTTATATTAATCAGCTTCTTTCTTTCTTTTTTAAAAGCTCCTATCTTGTTGCTTGATTTTTTTGTTTTAGCAAAAAATCGCTTTTTTTATAATATTTCAATAACTTTTTTCAGCATAATTTAAAAGTTAAAATTCTCTACGTATATGCCTTTTTAGAAAATCATGATGACTTGCAAAGGAGCCTAGAGTCAAAGGGGTATCTTGCTAGAGCAGAAATAATTAGAAGACTGCTTCTTCTTACCTAAAAAATTTTTATACTTTTCGCAAAAATATTTTGCTTTGAAAATTGCTTTTGATGCTTTTTGTAAGGCGTTTTTCATGGCACTAAAGTAAAAAGCGTTAGGGGTAATTTATTTGTTAAAAAACCAGAGTATTTACTAATTTTATAAGCTTATATTATGGGTTGTATATCTGCTCTTTTAAATTGCTGAAAACTATCAAAATATTTATTTTCTGAGAGCACTTCTTTTGAAGCCTTCAAAGCTTATAGACTGAAAAAAAAAACTAGCTTTCAAGCATTTAAAAACAAAAACCTACTTTTGCAAAGGGTATTAAGTTTAGGGACTGCATTATTGCAAAAACGCAAACCCATTTTGGCTTTTAACGCATGCTTCGCCGAGCTTTTACTTATCAAAAATTAAAACCGCAAAATTCCCCAATTTGTGAAATTTAATTCTAAAAAGTGAAGCATATTTTCAGCGGCATAAAATCTAAGTTTATGAAGGCAAATGAATGCTGCAGCTTCAAACATTTGCTCCTTATTTAATATATTTTGGGAGCTTAATCTTCTTAAAAAAATCAATTTGATTCGTTTTTGACGGGGAAAAACCCATGTTTCTCCTTAATTTTTTTTTAAACTCTGAGAAATTTTTGTGACGCGAATAATATAAGTTTTATTTAATAGTTTTACTGGTTTTTGAGCTTTTATTTCAAAAACTCACAAACAAGTTTTCTTGGAATTTAAGTGCTTAATGAAAAATCAATCATAAAAGATGTGAAGCTCAATGTTTTTTGAAGTGATTTTTCTTATGGTTTTAGGTGGAAAAAAGAAAAAATTTTGATCAACCACTAAGCGTTTTTTGCACTCAAAATCAGTTTGATTGTATGAAAAAAAAATTTACTTTTTTGCTTTGTTTTTAAAATTTATTCTGTGTTTTTGAAAAAAAATACCCGGCAAAAGCTGTGTATAAAATAGATCTTACATTTTTGACGCAAAAAATATTTGAAATAAACCATTTCTATAAAATTGACTGTTTTGTTTAAAATTCACCAACTTTTACACATTTAAAAGCTCATTAGTCTAAAATCAAAAATTTGTTAAAAAAAGGCTTTTCTTTGGTTTATTCATCATGATCTTCAATAAAATTTGTTTTAAATTTATCGCTTGCATCTGAAAGTAGCAGCTTTTCGTCATCAAACACTTCTGATTCCGCATACACCGATTCAGTTTGAACCTGGCATTGAAATCTGTGTTTTGGTTTGAAAATAAAGCTTTATTTGCGACATAATATATACAATTAGCTGTCATTTATGATAAATAATTTTGTTGTATTGCAAATGCATACAAATGTAAAAATATATTCTCGCAGCAATATTTCTGCCACTAAAAATTTTTTTCTTCACATTTTTCTTGATTCTCATTGTGCAAATATTGATAAAATTAACAACAAAAAAAGCCATAATTTTAGATAAAATTTTACGGAAGTTAAATAAAAAAAAGTCATATAGCAGAGTATAAAAATCAAAAATAAAATACTTTAATTTTGGAAAAAATTTAATTTGCTAAGCAAAAATAACGGAAAAAAATTGTTGAAAAAAGCAGAAAATCATTAGTTAAAGCTCTAAACATATTTTTGTGTGCAAATTTTTTTAAATTCATTTTAATACTTGTTAAAAATGCAAAAACAAACAAACAAAGCAGGCTAGCTATTTATTAAGCATAAACACACACCACGAAAGTTTACAAAATTATCTTTTATTTTTTTTTGCTTTAATGGGTTTTTCTTACTGATCAAGAAACATATTCTTGGAATTTCCGTGATAAAGATAAGGCAGAAGCTGAGTATTCTCGTTTATAAAGCATATCCCATCTCCTTCTCTATTATCTGCGTTTAAAGTATGTTAAATGCAAATAATAAAAGTATATTTATGAGATTAAAAGTAGATTTTTTATGAAGTTTTCATGCCTTTAGTGCCCTTAACATGAAGATTTTATATTTTCTCATAAAAATAATTTAAAACTCAATTTTTGGCTTTGAATTTTAATTGATTTTTTCAAGGTCTTTGATGATTCTGCTATACATGTATACTGCCATTTCCAGAAATGCACGTATCTTCATTCTATTCTTTAGCTAAAAATATATTATTTTTAAGTAAAATTTGAAAAGCTGCAAATATCGTAGAGCACTTACCAATAGGAAGAAACCACAGAAATATATTTTTTCCAAAAGCAAGATAAAAATTTTTTGTCGCGCTTTGATTCCAGTAGAACTGTTTTGTGTGATAATAGAGTTTTTTCACTAAATAAATTGCTCCAACAATTCTTGTTGAAAATATTAAATTCTACTATATAAGAAAGGTAGACAATGATGAAGATGCCTTTGTTAAATCAAAAAACTTTTAAAAGCAAAAAAGGCATCTTCATCATCCTCTACCGTTCTTATATACTATAATATTGTTTTTGCAGTGCTTTTTGAATATTTTTTGGTTTGAGATAATTTGATAAGAAAAAGTTACGATTTTATACTTTGAAATAATTTTTTTTTTGTAAAATTCTCGGCGTACATTGTATTTTTTGAAGGGGTCAACTTGGATTTTTTCGCAGTATTCTATGGTTGTAACTCCTTTGAAAACTAACCTGAAAATAAAAACACCAAAAGTATTAAAAACTCTAACAAAAACCAATTTTTTAGCAATTTTTGCTCCTGGTTTTATATATTTTAAGCAAATACACCTTGTGTGCAAAAGAAATTAAAAACAGATGAAGCGGAGCAATTTTAAAAGGAATTCAGGCAATTTAAAGTTTGTCAAAAACCTTATTAAAAAGATATATTGAAAAATATTTTATAAATGACTTTGTTCACAGTTGAGAAAGTTTAAAAAAAGCGTTTTTGTTAAATTAAAGCAGATAGTTAAAAATTTTAAGACAATTTGTTGAACCAGCTTTCAGAAAATAATCTAAAAAATTTCTCCCTGCATAAAATTATACTTTTTTTAGGCATTTGGAGGGCATACAGTTTTTAAGTTTGATTTCACTGCACGTTAAAATAAAGATCAAGTTTTTAAAACGTTTGATAATATTTTTTTTGGATAAAATAAGAGTATAGAAACTTCAGAGCTGTCTCAATAAAATCAGCCTGACTGACCATAGATGAAAGCAAAGAAAAGCAATCAAAATGAGGGATAAAAGTGTGCTAAGGCTTTCAGCAATTACTAATGCCAGAGTTGCTCCAAATGGACTCTAAAAAAAATCTCAAAATTATTAAACGCACACAAAAATGCAAAAAGAGATTTTGAAAAAAAGTATTTTCAAAGCTGTTTAAAGATTAGGGCTTTTATCCATAAAAAAATTTACTTTTTAATGCACACATTGGTTACTTCAAAAATTATACAAATGTACCTAAAAGAGTGCCTATTGCAATTTTTTCTTTAATTTAGATTATAATTTTTGCTCATAAATAACAAAATGTCTAGATTATTCCAAGGTAAAATTTGATGAAGAAGCTTTTATTTATAAAAAAAAAGAGAATTAAGCACACAATATTATGTAAAATTTGTTGATGAAACAATTTTAACTTGGGAATTAGTAACTGTTTTTAATATTTTTAATTTTATTAAGTGAAAAACTCTTCAAGTTTGCAGTGCTGTATATTTTTGCTGCTGAAAAAATTAGAAAAAAAATGCTTTCTATGAACTTCATTTACAAATGCATTATCAAACAAAATCTTTTGAATTTCTTGATTAAAAATTTCCAAGTTTTCCTTTTCAAAACGAAGAAGTTTGCTCAAAATTAATTTTTAGAGATTCCACGTAATTTTTTGCTTTATAAAACTTTAAATCATAAATAATTTATTTTTCATGCACTTTTATACTGAACATGCCTTATTTATATTCAAATGTTTTTAGAACTAATAACTAGGCTAGGCATTTTCTTTTTGCTACTTTTAGTTTAAAGAAATCTAGTACATCTTTGATGTTTTTACGGTATATGCTATGATTTTGGTAAGAAAAAAAAATTTAACAATTTTAATTTTTAAAAATATTTTTTAATAAATCAACCTGGGAGAAACCTGTGATTTAGATACAAAAAAACGTTTTCTCACTTTTTTGGATTTGAAGGAGTTGTATACGGTACTGAACATAAAGATAGTTAATATTAATGCGGAAATTGTGCCGTAGATGAGGGATAATAAGAAATATTTATGATTTCCCCATCCAACACAATTATAAATCCACGGACAATGATGATCCATTCTAAGTACACATCTTCGGCAGACTTTACAGTGGTGAGTTCTATCCGGCTTATACTTGAGGCACCACTTGCATCGACGCCTTTCTCCACCTTGTTTGGTTTCCTATGATGTTTTTAAAAAGAAGGAAAAAACCGGATTTTACTTGGCATAAGCTGGTAGAAAATACACTAAAAAATATATTTAAAAAGAGTTGATTATAATTTTCTTGTTTTTTAACAGCTTTAAAGAAAAGCTTCTTTAATTTTCCAGGAAAGCACTGCATTTTCTTAACATGGCTTTTTCCTCTTATATATACAAAAAGCAAAAAACGAATTTCTAGAGGTAAAAAATTTAAAGAGGAGTGACACTTTTCTTTAGGCAACCATATTTTATGGTTTGAACTCCTTTGAGTTTTAAAAACAAGAAATTATATATAATAAACAACATATTTTAGCGTGCGAGTAATTGATCAGTTGCTAAAACTGACTATTTTGTTATTTTTACAGAAAGTTATTCACTTCAAAATCTTTTTTTTTGGAAATATTATCGAAAAAAAAAGCTATTTAAAATTTGCATGAAAAAAAATTTGCCACAAGAATTGGTTACCTTGTGAAGGTACTCTATGAAACCGTGATTTTCGATATCTTTTGCATTAATCAACCATTCAGGACTGTCTGGAATTTGTCCAGGTGATCTCAAGATAGATAAAATGTATGATACAAAAAATAGAGTTGCGAAAAAGAAGACGCTGAGCATTTCCAAAAGAGCTCTGAAAGAAATTTGTTAGCAATGAATAAAAAAAAGTTTTTTATTTCAAACTTGCAATCTTTTAAAATTTAATTATACTTAATCAGTACAATAGACTCAAATCTTACTCAAAAGCAACTTTTTTCGAATAATTTTAGCACATAAAACCAACAAAATTTGTAATATTTTTCTGGCAAGTTTTTGACTTTTTAGTGTACAGTTAATTAGATGCATAAGCAGAGTATTTCTTTAAGAGGTTTGACAGTTTTTTTCAAGTGCGTCTCTAAAAAATATATAATATAGCCAAAGTTTTTAAAATGCAGCTTAAAAAAAAATTTAAAACTAGTAGGTCATGCCGCCGTTTATAAATGCCGCACTTCCTGGTTAAAGTGCAGTAAATTCGTAAAACTTCTAATAATCTTGGGTTTTTTGAACTTACAAAGGCTCTTTCAAGCATTTTAAAACTTAAGCGCAGCTGTTAGTTTAATTGACTGCCACCTTATTTGCTTTAAAAAAGCCACACTTTAGTGAAAACCGCAACCGCCAAATTCCTTAGTGGTGCTGCAGATTTGCCTGTTTTCTCAACAGGAATTATCTAAGTTTTCACTTTTTTTAATATATCTAGACAAATTGCTTTGCTTTTTACAGTCTTTCTAACATGTTTAGCCTGATTAAGTGCTATAAAATGCTTTTACCTTGTTTGGTTATAGGATGAAGTTTTGATTGAATCCAAATTAATAAGTGGAAGCGTATGATACTGCGAAAAGATAGAATTGATTTTTCTGTATAAAAGGATTTTAAAATGATAGAAAAGCTACTCGTTTTTGCAATGATGCAAAATTCTTGTTTCAACCTGATTTTTAGCCATTTTTAAAAAATTTGCTTCTTAATAAATTTGGAATGCATTTTTTCAAATTTTAAAAAAGCTGCGATAAAGCACTTTTGGGTTTATTTTAAGGGTCTTACATTGCTAATACCTGATTAACTAATATTAAAGCAATATTAAAAAAGTAGAACGGAGACTTAGAATGTATATATACAAAAAAAAGTAAACCCGGAAGGTATGCGCGTTTTGAACGTACTATTAGAAATATTAAAAGGAGAAAAAAGAAGCAAAAGATCACAAAAGCCACAGGAAGCCATTTTCCAAAGATTACTAGCCCCGTTTCTGGAGTTTGAAATCGGTTTCCGCTTGGTGATTGTGCACTTATTTTTTTCCAATTGGCATTGCTGTGATTATTAGCAGTTATTTCACTTGTTCTTAGATCTTGGAATATGTTAGAGCCATAATATAAGCTTTTTCCCACGGCTCGAAGTCGGCTGCTTGTATTCGTGCTGGTTGCAGAAACAGTTTCACCGACGTAATTAGCCAGAGGAGGGGTATCATTGCACGAATTTCCATCTGGTGGCTGGCGAGAATGGTTTACAAACTGTGTAATAATAGGAGGCCCTTCCCTGGATGTAACTGCATTGCTTACATCCATTGCTTCATCTGGCGAAAAAAAAGAGGTTGAGTGTTCTTTAATCAGCTATTTTAATAAGCTTAATTTCTTAGCCTTTTTGTGTGCTCAATGTTTTTTTCGGTAAAATCCTGTTTTTCCAGTTTCTAATCGAAAAGCGGCTTTGAGAGCGGCTAATGTCTTATTTGGCCTGATTTGTTATTTTGTTATTTCCGTAGATTTCATTTATTAGCTCATCATACTGCTTCGGTAACCTTTTATTCTAACCAATTCACGAATCACTTCTCTTGGGGGTGAAAGAGAGCAGAACAAAGTTCATTCATATATAGGGACTAAGCATGCTAAACCTGAGCAAACCTACAGCCATGTCTGCCAGTCTCTTAAACCTAAGGCTTTGAATGCTGCTGATTCTCGTTTCTTTTATGCATGCCATACATTATCTTTCTGGCCTAAAGGGCGCAAAGACTAATTAAGAGTTTTTCAAATATGATGGAATTTCGTTAGCATTAAAATGGCTGAGAATTCTGCATAGCAATGCCTTACTGAGTAGTGGAACAAAATTTTGTTACTTCAAAGCTAAGGCCTTTTTCCTCCATTCGTTTCTTCAATCTCCCAATTAAAAAAACCTCGGCAGGATAAAATTTCATGGTGGATTCTTGCCTTAGAACTCCCAAAACCAACTTGAGAAACAACATTGCGAGCGAACCGTAAAGCCATAAATATGAAAATGCTATGAAGATTTAGAGGCTAAATTTCGAACTACACTATCAACATCAATCATTAAATCATCCTATACTACTAATTGTACGCAAATTATGCGCGGCTTTATTGCAATCGAGTGGCAAGTGGCCCGGTCGGACGCTACTAAATAGTGTTTTTTTCTTTTGCATTCAGCGCAGTTTTTCGGTGCAGCATCGATTTTACAAGGGCTAGCTTTATCCGATTTTGCGACTCATTTCTTATTATCCAAATACTTTTTTCTTGCAGGATGCTTTCAATGTTCTTATTTAAATAAAAAACTCTTTTAAGGCAATTCCTTTGAAAAAATTTCCGAATTTCAACCTTCAAAGAAGTATTTTTGCACCTACCCTAAATTTTGTAATTTTCGTTAAAACAACTAGGCTGCAGCGCAAATCTTTCATTTGGCATCATCCACAATCATTTCAGAATGTGCGCCCCAAGTAAAATATTCGTAAATACCACATGATAAATAAAACTCGTACCGTGCAAAACAAGCTAATTTCTTGTCCTATCTAGAATTACTACGCCATTGGGGCACCTTAGAGTGATCATGCTTTATTTATTTCCCATTACAGTAAGTGACAATCAAAAAGACTCTCTAACTTGTAAGCAATGAAAAATTGAGCTGAATAAGGAGCAAGCATAAATCAGCCACGTCATCTCTAGCAATAGTAAAACGACTAGGTCTAGGCACCCAATACAAATTGTTCAGGTTGCTGTAAAAAAGCATATAATAGAACTGATGCGCTTTTATTGCAGGCCTGCTGGAGTATCAAAGCTTTAAAAATACCGCTAAAAAGCTATAAAAAGTGTCTATCTTCAGGATGCAATAGGCTTTAGCATAGGATGTATATTTTCAATAAAAATTGTTTCATTTGGATGCTCACTATCTTACTTTGCAATTCAGGCTAGTGGGATGAAGGGGAGGTAATGTGGAACCTGCAAGAGTTTAGCGCACTTCTTCATGCCACGCGTATCATTTGTTTTACCAAATTTTTTTCTTTAAGATGTCCATAAATAGTTGGGTTAGTGCGATGCTGAAGTTCCGCGGACGTGATAAAAGCACATTTTAGACCTTTTGCATCCTTAGCTTGATTCTCTCATTTTAAAGAAGACGTGAAATAGCACAGGTACCATCTCACGCCGCAGCCCATAGTGTCGCAAAGTCGTTGCAAGTCCGCAGCAGACATACGTTGACTTGTTAAAACTCTAGCTTCTGTATTTATTTAAAAAATATCCAAAGTTATTAAGGCTTCTGCATCGAGAGCCATGCGAAGTATCTTTTAGCTATGCACATTTTTAAGAACGAAACACCTCACTTCTATTTACGGGATAGCCGCAGGAAATCTAGTGAGCTGCCCGTAGTTGAGTACTATACATTTTTGGCACATAAACTGTCCTGATTTAGATTAATGCATAATTCTCACTAATAAGTATCATTAACAGAGAACAGCTCATATGGCTCTGTAATTATGACCTTGAACTGGTTCCAATTATGCAGCTTCCCGAAATTTTTTATCCTGGGTTGGCTGATGTTACAGTACATCTATGTGGCATGGATGTAGTACATAATGCTTATCTTCCTTATACGAGGAAGCCTTTCTCGATATACGCGCCCCGCAAGGGCCCTCCCTGCCTAGTTTCCAGACTGCGAAGCGATTGCAACCACGTAAAGTACTGCTACGGCCCACTTGAGAAAAGGGGGGTTGCTCAGAAATTTCTCCAATGTCTAGGTGCGCCTATCCCACTCCGAAGGATACCGTTTAATGTTGCGGGCGGCTAGCGTTACCAGCGGTGGCACGCTAGGAAGTGATAATAAGAGATGGTATAAGCTATGAATAAGAGAATACTCGAGGTTATCTATATTGATCTGCATATCGCGTATCAAAAACTAGCGGATAGCAGCGGGATAAATTTATGGTGATCCCCTTTACGTACGCGAAGCAAGAGAGGAATAGTGGCTATATTGTGTGAAAACTAGTAGCATCGCACACCACATTATGCTTAGTATAGAGGTGTTCCTTCTAGAATACGAGCTGCATAGTTTAAGGCAAACAAGCATATACCATTAGACACGCAGTACTTAGTGCAAAACATAAAGAGCGAAAAAACGAAGGGCGGGAAAAATTGATCTCTTCCAGCTGCACTATAAATTATATCCCTTTGTAGAGACGGAGTACTGCAAAGCTGGCTACGAAGTTAGTAACCTCTTCATTTTAAAACAATGGCGAATATTTTTCTTTCTATTAGCCAATAAGCGGCAAATCATTTATGCTAAGAAACCTTCTTGAGAGCTGGTAGATATGAAAAAAGTTATACACATACAATGAATTGCACTTCTTTGACAAGCTGCAAAATTTTATAGAAAAAGATACCATGGCATAAAAAAAGTACATGTGCGAGTTTGTCTTCACAATTAGAAAGCGCTGCGCTATCACAACCCCGCGAAGTAGGGCCATTTTAGAATCATATATTGTGAGACAAATTTGTTTTTTGTGACTTTGATAGAAAAAGTGTTACGCATACTTCCGTTGGAGTACGCTCGTATGCTCCCCCAAATGGAAGCATGCGATTATCATTCACAATAGTAATCGCGTACACAAAAACAGTAGTTTTCATGAATCATCCGTGTAGGTCACAAGAAAATTATCAAAGCAAGTTAAGATTATTCCTGGTAACAACAGCGAACAGCCACTCTATTATTTTTTTAAGAGTATTTAGAAGTAAATATTATTTGGCAATGCCACTACTATGGACGCCGTAATTGGACAAAATTTCGGTATTAAAAAACTAAGTTTGATATGATACCTATATAAATTTGGATTTTTTATAATTAAAATAAAATCATGATGCAGACTTTTTTTTTGTTCACACGTTTTAAGTTGCCTTGAGGCTTTTTAAGGAGCTGGAAAATAATTTTTTTTTAAATTTCCATAAAGACATCATAGGATGCTAAGGCATCTAATTGTTTCGAATTTTCCTCCTTTTTCAGGGTCATATCTATATAAACATATTGAAGGCAGAAACATAAGCGAGCAAAATTCTTCAAAAGTGTCTCTGGCAAGTTGAAGGAACTAGAGATGCTTTCTTTCCAGTGTGCTTTTCTTGAATTCATAATTGATTCCAAAATGGGATAGAAATATTGACTGTTTATACAGTTGTAGCGTAGGAGTAAGCGCGTAACTTTTTCAGCAGTGCAGTTACTATAATTTATCAATAGATGTAAAATTCGTACTCTCTTCTCGATATATGTGTACCTAAGACTTTGAAATTGGCAGTAAACTGGCGTCATACCAGGAGGTAGTGGTTTTCTACCAATAATTTAATTTTGTACAAAATGCTGGAAAACAAAACTCTTGAATCTTTGGACTCTTCAATCATGCGAACTCGCATATTTCCAACCTTTGTAAATAATTTTGAGATATCAATAGCTCCAACTTTTGAAAAAGTGGGGAAAATCTTTGAAATTGACTTTTAAGACGAACTTTAGTTCAAATAAAAACCAAAAATCATGGGTTCCGGAGGTTTCAATTAAGCAAGATGACACGTATTTAAATTACTTTAACCTTGCTAAAAAAGCCTCAGTTCTATAGTAAGCGAATCGATGCTGCAACTAGTAGATTAGATCTTTTATCTACCGGTTGTTTGAATACCATAAATTGCATAATTTGTTTTTCTAGAAGCGTTTCTGCTCAGGCAATAAAAATTTCATAGATCTAGGTATTTTCCAAACTTTCTAGCAATAAATATCATACAACTTTAAATATGAATCTCTAAAGCATCACAAAATATTCTCCAGTCAAAGATTAACTCAATTTTAAGGAGTTTTTTAGGTCACCTAGGTGTTTATCAATGAGTTTCATCGTTCAATAGATGCAAGAAAAAAAACGCAATTAAAAAAATGTAAAAATAAATAGCTAGAAAATGCATTAGCTGGCGCTTATACGGAGTATCTACCGAGCAGGGTTTTTTTTTCTCTTTTCCAGAAAATTCTGCCAGTAAAAACCTAAAAGGATTCGGCTATTTGAAGAAAACAATGTAGCCTGCTCTGAGCTATATTTCTGGATTGTGCTAGTTATCGCTAGATAATATAGGCCCGCTTATCCAAAAGGTTATATCAAATATTTCTCTCAGACTTTCACAAATTTCATGAGGCATGTCGCGACTCCTGCAGTGTTTGGATATTTAAATAAAACATAAAAAATTAAAAGCGTCTTGATGGATGAAATCTTCAAGTAGTTTCAGACTACACGATTTCATAGCAACAACTGCTTCTTCTTGAAGCACTATTAATTCTATTTCATAATATCAGACTTGATATTTCGGCGAAAAAACATATTTTTCGTGTAAGCAATAAAAAAAAAAGAAGCCAAGAATAAAAGCCTGGATAAGACAAAAAAATTAACATTCAAAATCTTTGATCAAGATAAGATGGTAAGCTTTTACCAATAAAATCAAAGACCCAAGCCCCAAAAGATATTAGGATCGTCGCTCTCGTTACTATATTTACACTGAGAGAATTGTCATATTTGAACCCGTAAAACATATTTATAGGTAGCTAGGCCTTGCTTCCATAATTTAATTCGAGGCTAGAGAAAGAAGCATATATAAAAATAACTAGGCATCAACCAAAGAAGATAGCAATCGATTCATAAAAAGCTAATTAAAATACCTAAAAATTAATAGGGAATCTCCAACTGGTAATATGTCAGTGAAGCATTTAGAAACTAAGTCTTTCGAATCGAGATGAAGCTCTTGCTCCTGCTGTTTTCTATTTATTCTCTGATACATACGAAGGTAGCCACCATCGCTGGACTAAAAGTATTAAGAAAATGGAGCATTCCATGAATAAAATGAAATTTGCAGTAAAAAATTTCAAGTGCAAAAACTGTGGATCAAAATAAAAAGGCATAAGTTGTCGTAGAGCTATTACACATAAAATTCAAACAAGCAAAGCGTAATAAAATGCAAGCAATCAAACAAAAAATGCTTTTCTAATCCATACTCATTGAATAAACTGAATAAAAAAAGCAAAAAAGTCAAAGATATGCCTTTATATTTAAACGCTCTGTTTGAAGCATATGAAATATTTTTTTAAGCCCTGGTTTAACTAATTTTGTTATTGCTCGTCATGCTTTGGCTTTGAGTTTCCGCTTGCATAAAACAGCAAACTCAAAGCCAAAGCCCCAAATATTATTAATTAGCACTGTTGCAAAAATTAAATTCTATATTTCAAATTGCTGCAACTATACAAATATTTTATGGCAAGTTATTTCAACTTATATACTCTCTTTTTGTAAAAGGTTTCCTCAATAAAGAGCAAAATATCCAGGTGTATATACACCCTCTTTTACACAATTTTTGAATTTAAACTTATTATCGCGTAATAAAAAAAAGACGAGTATATACTTGAGCTATAAAATTTTGTATTACGACATTAAAAAAAGCATTATAATGCAATTTACCTTCCAATCTTTTTGATTGGGGTAGTATGTGCAGGTGATACTTCTCCCATTATCTAGATTTCTAGCGTACCTAAAAAAAATTGCATTACGCAATTTAAATCAAAATTTTACCCTTTTAGAAGGCTCGTGTCTCAGCCAAAAAGTGGAGCGCCTTCTTAAGCAAGGCTAATTCTTCAGATTTAAAAAAAAAATTATTTTTACAATAAAAGGATTGAGATAGTTCAATGCTTAAAACTTGGGCACAAACTTTGTAAAAATTAATGTGTCTAAGCACAGAATTAGTAGTCAAAATCGCGTTACCCATTATCCAAATGCGGAGCTAGAGAACAGCTGTTTTTGCTGTAAAGACTAAGCAGCATAGTGGATTCCACCTACACAATAAAAAATAAGAAAATTAATTGTTTTTGGGAAAAAATGGTTCCAAAAATTAATATAAAAACATCTTTAAAAAGTGGAAACAAATTTTTTTGTCAAGTTCAGTCTAGCACTCAAATAAGCAAAGAAGATGAAGAATTAAAAAAATTCCAAAGAACTTTAAAAAAAAAAACCGTGTTTTCATAATTTGGGCGCTTTTTATCCTGCCTGTAGCCTGAGATTAGCTTTTTTATTTAGCTCATACGGTAAGGCTTGAAAGCATTTTGCTAATTTTAAAAGACCCTAAAAAAATCGTAAAATAGAGTAAGTTATCGGAAAAAAATAAAGCTTAAAAAAAGATAGTGGCTTAATAAAAAAAAACTATTACACAGAAGGATTTTTACCAATTTTTTTGAAGTTAATGTTAAATCATGCCAAAAAGCCTAACCAAAAGTCATTAATTTAGGCTAGCATTGCTCCAAGTATTTCACGCTCAAAACCCACTTTCTAACTCAAACTTCTTTAATACAAATTTCGGTTGAAAAGCTTATTTTATGCGCAAAATTTTTTCGAGTAAAAAATCTTTGAAAGTCAAAAATTAAGTGCTGCACTCACTGTGCATCTTTGTCTGTCTATATCGTCCAAGGTAAGCCACATGGTTTTATGGCTACTATTGTATCCCTGTATTTGCAAAAAAAATTGCGTAAAATTGAATTAAAAGGGATTATATTCGCAAAATACCGTCTTTAAAAGCTTTAATTTTTCCACATACAGGCATATAGAAACAGAGAGCATGGGAGAGAGGTACAAAAGCACCCCACAGGAAAAGAGAGAGAGAAAAACGGAGACACACAGGTACACATATTTCGCAAAAAAATGTTTTACTTACGGTGGAATTAAATGCTCCGTCTGCTTCATAAAACTTTAGTTCTTCCAGAATTTTTTGCTTTACCTAAAAAATATTTTGTTTCGTTGCTAGCCCAATGCTAATCTTCAATTAGAATTAATAATATTCTCTAAGATAGCAAGCTCGCAAACCTCAATTAAAAATCGCAAATTTTAAACTTTAAACGTACAAAATAAGCAGAATAAAGGCAGTTCACACACACTAGACCTTATTTTACTTTAAAAGCTCAGCAATTGACAAGAGCATTTACTTTTCATCAAAAACAAAAAATTTCTTTATTACCTTAAAAAAATTTTGACCCAACGCCTCATACTAATTTCAGTATAAAATTCATAATGCAAGTTGAAATTGAAATGCCATTAAATCCTAATGATCCAGCAAAAATATATTTTTTCAACTCGAAAGAGTAAGATTGACATTAAACTAATAGCTGCCAGTGTAAAATTCAAGTAATTACGCAATTTATTATTAATTTTTTTACATGTAACTCCCCCTATGGGGGTGTATGTACACCCCCTATCTTGAAACACCTAAATCTTCACTGTACGGCAGGCTTTACGTTTTTATTTTTTTTAAAACTTATTAAATGCGAATTCGGCAGCATATTACCTCATTTCTCATTTGAAAGTAGCATTGAATTATTTCAAGATTTTGAAGCTTCTAAAGACGGCTTTCATTAGAGGATTTTAACGCAATGAAAAATCATCTTTTAATCCCATTGTCAAAATAGCAAATGATGATAGCAAAATAATTTGCAGTAATCAAAAAGAGCTGATAAAAAAAATCAATAAACTCTATTTTCCAAAAATAATTACTGCTTCTCCAAGAAAGTCCTTTTGTGTGGCAAATCCAGTTTTCATTAATTTTTCCAACACTTCTGGTTTTAACGCATCCAAATTTCCATCCTCGTAACTGCCTGTAAGCACATAATCAGATATTATTCAAATGAAAGCGGGAGAAACTTTGCGTCACTATTTCTAAAAAAATTTTTTTGAAATACTTGGATGTGCGTAAAATCCAGCGTCATACGATTCCCTTAGCTGAGCTTCCCTACGCTGAAAAAAAAGTTTGATGCTTTTTAAAAGTTAATAATGAAATTTTTAAGCAAATATGCCTCTTTTCAAAATTTTGCTTTTAATCGAAAAAACAATTTTGCAGAATTGATGAAAGAATGTAAAAGAAAAAGTTAAGTTCATCTTTTTTGACAAAAAACAGAAGCAGAACAGGAATATTTTCAGGAGAAATAAAACACATGCTTTAGAAAAAACAAAGTTAAATTTATCTTTTTGGAGCAAAAAAAAGGGATAATTTTATAAAATAAGCTCATCTTTATTGGTATTAGGGGTCTTTTTAAGGCAGTTTATTACCTGGTCTAGAGCCTCAGCTAAAACTATAGAAATGAGACTTTCTTTCAGCACTTCTTTACGAATAGTCATTTCCTCTTTAATGCTCAAGATACTCAGTCCATCTAATGCAAAAAATAATAAATTCATTTCCTTTGGGTGTGTGTGTATTGGTGTGTGTGCGTATGTGTGTGGGTTGTTTCAAGTTATTGTATGTCAATGTGTGTTGACACGTGCTACTGCATGTTGATGTGCGCTAGTGCTTCTGTGTGCCAAGTCATGTTTTTCACCTTTTGGTAACTTCAGCGCCAAAATTATCTTGAATATGTTTTCATAGCACAGCATAAAAAATTTTTAAAACCGAACCAGCGCATTTTCTTAAAACACTTTCCCTATTTAAAATTTGTAAGCATAAAGAAAAATACTCACCTAATTCCTCCCTAAGGCCTACAACAACAAGCGAGAATATTTTGTGTACTTTTTTTTGCAATCATCCCTAAAATATCTATTCAGCACATAGCATGTGCTGTAATACTCTCGTTTGCCTTATTTATCTATTCACAATATCTCGCTAAAAGAAATTTTGTACGTTGCAACTTCTTCCAAAAATAACTTAAAATTGAAAATTGAATTTTAAAATATTTCAAAATTAAGCACTTTCAAAAATTAACTTTAAATATACAAAAAAAATATAAGTACGGTTGCTTAAGTATTAAAAAGCTTATACTCTAGAATCTTGAATTTATGCATCAGTATATTATCGATTGGTTAGCGCTTATATTAGACAAATTTATTCTTAAAAAGTATATTTTATATATGTAATTTCAAAAAAAATAAAGTTTTTAAAAAGTATCAAAATAGCCTGCTTTATAGGAAAAAATGGTATCTATAAGGAAATTGAAAAATTTTCCAGTTCGTCCAGGTTATTGCAAGGCTACGCTTTAAGCAAAATTTTAGTTAAAATTTTGAGTTTGAGTATTAAAAACTTCAAAAAGGCAATAGAGTTTGCTTGGTTGAAGTCTTGAATGAGGAAATTCTTAGCCGCTGGAGAGCGAAAAAGCAGCAAACAACTTCTCCGTGAGGCTGCATTAGTATAGTTTTCAAAGTCTCATCAGTGTAAAACGCATTATAATCTGGAATTAAACAATTCTTATTTTGAAGTCACATATTTTTTCATATACAGATATATAAAACTAAAAATATCATAGCAAGCTATTATTTTGAAAGCAGTATGAATTCAAAAAAAATTGTTTTGGCAATTTTAAAAGGGTTCTCCATCTTCAGTGGCTCATCTATGATTAATAAAGGCAGTTTAAGCTCTAGATTTTAGAACTCATACTACGAAAAAAGCAGCCGTGATCTTCAGTATTTTGCTTGAAAATGCACTTTTTGCTTTAAAAGTAAATTGCAGTTTTTCCTACCTGCCTTCCCCTTCCTGATAATATTTTCATAGATATTGCTAGCCTTTTCAGCTATTCTTCCAAGCAGAGTCTCTAAATGACATTCCTGAGTATACTGCTGCAGAATTTTCCCATAATAATCATCTTGATAATAAACACATGTAGGAAATGCTTATACGTTAAAGAAGGTATTTCATATCAATGCAGCATAAAATAAAAGCAGGATAAAAGCTGCTGTCTAATTAGCAAAAAAATTAAGAAGAATCTAGTTGTGAGCAACAGAGATAAAAAAAAGCCACATCAAGGAAAATATTTGTGCAGGCAATTTGGGGTAAATAATGCGTAAATTCATAAACTGCGCCTATAGAAAGTAATCGGTATCACTTTCCCTTCAGTTAAATCTCTCGCGACTCAGAAACCAACTTTTTCCAAGTTAATTACATCGAGCCGTTAAGAACAACATAATTCTTGTATTTTTATTTCGCACTATGCGTAAAAAGGCCCCCAAGCTACAAGTAGCCAGATTATTACTACAAAATTCACTATTAAAATTGATCCTACCTTTTTTTTTTACAAAGTTGTATGCTTTACGCTGTGCTTTGCTTCCAGAAGAAAAAGAGTCTCCACAAGAAGCGTGACCTTCCTTTCCGCAGGAGCGAACCAGATCCTCTGTACCAGTTCCAGATCTTTAAAAATACAATATCATTACTTTTTATTAATGCGCTGTATAGGGTGCTACATTAGAAGATAATTTGCTTATAAAAAATAAGTGACTTGCTTTACTTCTTACGACGAAACGATTTTTGCATATAGCAAACAATAACTCAGTACGACTTCCATCCAGCTTTTTAGCATGGCAAGTTTATTAAAGATGAATTGCGAAGTTAAATGGATATTTAAAAGTATCGAAAAAAGCAAAAGAAAAAGGTGCATCTTCGAAAAACCCAGGGTATAAAAGTAGGCATGCATTTTGACTTCTACAGTCCCATTCTGCTATTTGCTATATTGCTTTTTCATATAAAAATAAGCTGCGAAAACTTGTAATTTAGATACCTTCCCCGAGTTTCTAGCTCCACGCAAATGGCAGGGGTTCGCATAAAATTAGTGCAAATCCTTAAAAAACCTTTTTTTTCCTCTTCGTTCCAGCATACCTTAGAGGAGGAACCAAGACCCATTGCTTCCTTCTTTTGGGAGCTTTTATACAAGCCATCGATCATGGTGGCTACCATGTTTTATGACTACTGCAGAAATACAAGCTAAAGCCTATGACTTTGTTTTTAGACTTTACATCTCAAAATAAAGCATCATAAACGAAAAGAATAAGTTTATTAGTACTCTCGCGGCCCATATGTAGCGCATCAGGTAAGCAACTTTCCCTTAGCGTATCTCTCTGAACCTTTTAAGTTAATGAAAAATTTTTTTTTTTTAATTTCATAGACTTCACAGAGATTGCAAAGCATTGCAAATGACCCTTTTAAATACGAAGCGAGAAGAGTACACACGAGAACCCGCTTTCATTGGGTTGTCTTCTTTGGCGTGCTATTCTTAACACTTCCGACCGCAAAGAAATTAAAAGATTCCCGTGAATAAAAATGAAAAAGATTGATGGGATTCACATGGGCTGACGTACTTAAAGTATCGGGAGTAAAATAATCACAAAATCAATAGCGCCAACTTGTGAAGCAAGCAGAGAGTGACGAGGTGATTCCGGCGAAAAGCTTCAATAATGCTCCCACAGCTGTGATAAAAATTGTTTTCTGCCGCGTAATATGTATCCTTCTAGCCACGATGGTTGCTATTAACCTCTAAGCGCTCATTTTCATTTTCTTTAGTATGCGAGATATGCTTGAAGTTTTTGAAAAGATATAAGTAATAAAGTTAAAGAGTAGATGTCGGCGGATTATATAATCCGTAAACTCTTAAAAAGACAAATTCTTGCTTGTACTAACGAAGGGGGCTGCTTTTTCCCACCTAAAATTTTTTTAACATTTCTCAACGAATAGCAAGTCTAGGAACATAGAGTGTGAGATTCATATAAATTGTCCTATAAGCATCATATTGCAGGCAAAAAACAAGAAACTTTTCACGCTAAATTTCAATCTTTGAAGATAGCAACTTGGACCCGTACAGTAAGAAATCATAAACTTCAGCACGTGCTGTGGTACTTTTTCAGCGAAGAATATCCCAGTAACCCCACCAAGGCAATAGATTCTTTTAGCTTTACAGTGCTAAGACAAATTTCAAAGTGCCCAGACGAAGTGCAACACAGAAATTCTGTCTCAATATTATTAGGGCTTCAAAGAGCAATCCAGAATGGCACAAGTGGTAAAGTATCGCCTCATGAGCATAACCAGGGGCATAACATTTTGCCTAGCTAGCGGCGGATATATACCAAATATCGATACTATTGCTCTCTCGAGCGACATAGGCAAGCTATAGTATTACAATATAAGCCAAATATCACAAAGACATAGATTAGCTACATGTCATTGCACATAAAGGCTAAAAAGCCGCTCCAGTTGTAGATGGCGCTGCCTTGGTTGATTAAGTGCTGCACGTTGGCTCAAAGATGCTCAGAGTCAGCATCCCTAGCATTACCACTCCCCGTATCCCAGTTTCTAGTAGTGTTTTCAATGTGCTTCAATGTAATAGAAGGCAGTTTCAAAGTACAGATTTTCCTATGACACAGATATTAATACTTAATTTTTCAAAGCTATTCTCAATCAGGATGCAAATCCGAAGGATAAGCAACCAATCGTACCTTAAGTTAACTTTATCTCTGCCCACTGATTTCGTATAAAAAGTTCATTAAGCGCTCGATATCCTGGCGGTGCAAAAATAGAAATAAGGCCTTGTACAATAGGGCGTAAATAGGCATAATTAAGTATTGTAATTACCGACGGCAGTAGAACGCACATGTGTCGGTCTCAATGCTAATACGCTGGCATCAGAGGCGAAAACAATGTGCATAGTCTCAGTTCAAAAATTTTATTAATTACACAACTTGTCACGAACTTCATTTTGTGTTTTGTGTATGATTCATACTGCTGCAGTTCAATGGGGAAGCTTTTCAGCTAAAAGATCCTGCTGGAATAACTCGAAAACTGAAACCTCTTTGAAAATCCGTAATTTTGTTCATGCAAAATTTTCTAAGATTCCTCCTTCCAAAAAACACTACGCACACACAAGTGTATACTAATAAGCACCATACACATAAGCATACAAGGAAGTACCACGCCCTTATACGTATTAGACTTTTCTTAAAGTGTTTCTTAGTTCCTCGTTTGCGGAAGCAGCTGTTTGCTGGTATGTCTGGGAGCTAAGCCGGAAGGGCTTTAGCAGGAATTCAGAATTTAGCAGCTATTGAAGCATGCGAACAAGGCTAACAAGGCAGTTAGCAAGTTCTGACATGACTACATCTTATGTTAGGCGGTATATTTGGAGTTTCTTGGTGGTACAAAAAAATGATTTTTGTATGTGAGCAAATGAAATGTACTCTTCCCCAATAATTTAGCTGCGTATCTCGCGAATTCTTCTACGTCTCTTCCTTTGCTTCTAATGTTTTTAAACTCATTAGACCTTTTCCATTATGCATAACAGAGATCCATTCAGAAGACTAAGAAACGCAAACGGGATAGTAACACTACAATAAGCTTTCAATACAAATCTTAGCGTTGAATCGAGATGGCTGATATCTGTACCTAGCAGTTTTATGTTGGAAATATTTGCCAGGTCGACTATTATCATATTTATACATTGCAATATAAATATATAGTAAAGATTACTATGAAAATTTTGAATACATTCTATAGTAATCTTTCGTATCCCGGTGTGAAATATAACGAATATATCGTTAGCCGTCATGTGGGATATTCAGGTGGCTCCAGAAAAATCAACGAATGTTAAAGTATAAATCGCTACAAGAACATTCGCTAATGTTTCTGCCAAATTCCCTCCATCATGAAAGCAGTTATAGCAAAGCAAACTACTAATTTATTTAAGCAGTTTTGCTTATATTAAGCCGCAAGATTAAGGTGACATAAAGGCCAAAAATCTCACTTCTAGGAAATCAAAGATTTGTATTAAAAATTGGTCTATAGCATAAGCAATAGTACTCTTACCACATTTAATTATTGAGCTAATTTAACAAATTAATAATTTATTCTAAATGTAAAGCTAAATGAGGTGTTTCGTCTAATTTTGTTTGTTTAAAAGATGCTTTTATGAGTTTTATTGCAGTTAGCGCCGCACAGCATACAAGTTATATTCCTTGCAGAGTTAACAATTTGTACTCTTGGCTCTTACTGATAGTCTATACAGGTAAAGTCTAGGAGAAGAGTGACTTCCGAGGGTTATTCTAACAGCTCATACTTGCAAAATCTATTGCATGGAGTCAATATTCCTGAAATAACTGCTTGGCTTTATTCCATAAGTGCTTTATTTTATTGCAACTAAGATATTTGGATACGCACACTACTAAGAACAATTTCAATGGAAAAAAATTCATTTTTTGCCTTGTATTTGAGCTAAAGAACCCCCCATACATCTTATTCAGTGACAAAACTTTTTTTCTTCGCCGTTGAATATTTTTTGGGCAATCGCATTGCCTCGGACTAGCTTTGCTGGTTTTTATAAAACCACACACTGTGTCACGTTGTGGGATGGTTGGTTTGTGCTTTCTAGGACAAATAAATGATGAAATTTGTTTGTAGCACTTTAATTAACGATTCAAGCACGGCTTAAACTGACAGCTGCGATACTTGAAGGAATGCATCGGGATGATAGTGTATGTATTCTTGGTGACCAAGTCGGCGAATATGAGGGAGGATTTAAGGTTACAGAAGGTTTATTAGCTGAATTTGGGGAAGTTCCCCTTGACATAGAGTAACATAGAAAAGAAGAAAAAACTGAGGCGTATTTTTTTTTCCAAGCAATTTTCAGGATTTTTAATTATCATTGATACTTAAAACTAGTTTTTCCCAAGAAAAGTGCCTTAAAGCTGTTAAGATAGAGTGGTGCACAGCATTGTGGAGGGATCATCACCAGAAGTAGAAGAGAGACACATATTAGAAGCTCTTGAACCTGTCGTGGAGTTCAGCATGATATGCTTAAAATGACAACTCAAATTTGTGCCAGTTTCTCTGAAATTATATAGTCAAGTTACTATACCTAAAGAAAACGATCGTCCGAAAAACGCCACGAAAGAAATAATTAATGATCTGATTGCTTAGGTACGTTTAGGATATATGAGATTCGCTATATGCTTCGAGATATGTGGTTCGAAAAAAATTATTTTACAGGGATTTATGAGATACCTGTTCAGCGAAAGCAGCTGACAAAGGCCTTAAAAAAATTATTCCGTTGAAGGAAAAACGCGATGAATGCGTTGAATACTTCTTTCTGCTTATTTTGTAGATTGCTATTAAGTTCACCAAAGAGGGCAGATTTTTTTTAACAACAAAATATCAGTAGTCACCATAATTCTCTCTAATTCTACAGAAATAAACTCACCAACAAACTTTACAGGATTTTTTTCTCCAGCTTCCAAAAAAATATCTAGGCATTATTTCGTTGATTATTTTCATATTTTTTATGAGTAAATCTAATGCTTTTCCTTTATTTAGCTGGATTATTAATGCTATGGTTGCTTATTATCCCTTTTATTCACTAACTGAAAGGATATGATCCGTTGCTCAAAAGTATCATCTATATAAGAAGGAAGAAAATTTTCTGGTATCAGAAAAAATTGACACTAATATTAACAAAAAAGAGGGATTAATGGATACCGAGTTAGTTTCATGATTAGCCGACAACTCGAGCTTTCTTTCATAAAACATCCGATTAAGCTACGCATTGTTAACCACTTTATGGCGCTCCTCCTCAGATGATACTCCCAAAAAGGCTTTTTCTTGGACTTTAAGCTATGCGAGTATTCATACAGAGTTTTTATGATGAGATATCAGACGCTGAACATGCAAAAAAAATGCTGAATAAGACGAAAATACGGGAAAGCGGCGAGTGATCGGTCCGTGAAGTAGTGGTTTTTTCCATAATAATTTCTGCTGAAACATTAAATTTAATGGAAGCTCGTTAGTTAATCATGTCATATTACAGTTAAACGTTTAGTTTTTAAACTTTTTTACAAATTATTTGTCGTAATCGGGATATACTTATCTTCAACTTGTGGAAAGAAAAACGAAAGATCTTACCCACGTCACTTGGTGGGGTTTCAATGTTTTTGTAAGCAATAGCAGCACTACAGAAGAGAGACTGCCAGATGAAAATAAGTTAAGCAACACTCGTTTCCCGGCTTTTTCGTTTCATTTAAGTTAAGTTTGCTATGAGGCATTGCTCCCAGCAGATTCTCAACAATAAACCGCCTAAGTTGATGATGGATTGTTAGATCACTCTCTCTCTGTCTCGCTCTCGCTCTTGTTCCGCATGGATGCTTTTTTTTCAAAATCTTTCACATGACTTTCTTTGCACTTTGCGAGCAAAGTATAATCGGTCGCACATCTAGTTAGAGCATTGTTGCACCTCTTTCCAATTACTTTACTATAGCTTTAAGTTGTTGGAGGAGGTTTCGCAAGCCTGTATGCAAAACTGCTTAAGCAGCAAAGATGTTCACCCTTTCGAAGTAGTACCAACAACTGCCATCGAAAGTCACCTCCAGCGCATCGTCTCCTTATATCTTGGGGCAAGGAATATGTGACGACGAATTGCTGTTGAGAAGGAGGCAGCTTTTATCAGCAGACGCCTTTTTCGCTAAGACTGGCTTAAAGTACTGGGTTTTTTCCATCTTACCCAGAAAGGCATTATGGCTTTTTATGCGGTACTTGATGTTGCTCTGCACTTTGAGAGCTTTCTGAATATTGAGCTACCGCAGCAAGGTTTTTACAAGCTTCGAAGCAGGATTTTCTTCCTAGAAGAAGTCTCTGATGAAGGGAGAAACGGTAATGGCCGTGCTTTACAGGTAGGCACTTAGTATAGGATTGGCGACATCATCATCTTCTTCATCGCTTACTCGACAGGAAATCAAGGAAAGTCTGCAACTTCTCCGAAGTGTTTGTTTTCGGCTGACTCCTTTAGACATCATATATACCCTCATCAATTTGTAGTTGATTGCATTGGAGAGGTTTTGTTAATGTGTTTTTCATTGAGGGAGACCCCTTCCTCTTCTTTAGCGTGTGGGGCTTGACTATTACAAGAGGCTATTATTTCTATTATCTTGCAGTAGCAGCGCATTTGCTGAAATTTTTTGTAAAAGCTGATTTTTTTGAGTACATTGTCTCCTGAAACGGACTTTTTTTAAAGGCTAATTTTTGTGATTGAATTATTCTCTCAAATGCACATTTTTTGAAAGGCTGAAATTTTTTTTAAATTCTGGTTTTTCTGAGTGAATTGTTCTCTTTCACGTAAAAATTCCCCAAAAAAATTAGCAGTAGTCGTATTTTACCATATTATGGATATTTTTAAAGGTACCTCCCCATTTTAGCTTCAAATCTTTGGAAAATTTTGAGGATTTTTTCCCTCAAGTTCCGGTGAGATATTGCATCTATTCGCTGGAATTCTTCCTTTATTTTGCTCTCCCAGAATAATAAATAAGAAATAGTGCATTCATATGG
Organism: Nephromyces sp. MM_2019; assembly: GCA_015657535.1. NCBI lineage: Eukaryota > Apicomplexa > Aconoidasida > Nephromycida > Nephromyces > Nephromyces sp. MM_2019. Next base: position 153,156 of record JADHZB010001758.1, read on the forward strand.
TAGCGGACTGCCTCCTTAAATAAATCGTGGGTACCCAAATGAGCTAATTCAACTCTTTTCACACGTTTTCGGAAAGTAGGGAATTAGAAATGCTGAGTTCTTTTTGAAGTTAAGGTTTAGAGTTTAGAAGCATACATTCAGTTTACGGCCTAGACAAAGCTTTCAAGGTATAGCCTGACCTTGAGTACCTTCCGATGCGATGCACTGCCTAAAATATATAGGAAGACAAAGCAGAAAATTGCTTTAAGCTCGTAATGAAATTCTCGGCCCCGAAAACGATTCATCGTCCTTGAATTTCTCAGCAGCTATTGCCGTTGCTGCTACCTCTTCACAAGAGATTTTAATTGACCTCAATACTGTAGACAAGGAAGAATTTGGGCTCTGTTGGACATACAAAAATACAAGTACTATTTCATAGATTATTTACTGACTGAAATAAATTTGTTTTTCTGGTTCTCCTGCTTGATGCTGCTGGAAAGGAATGCGTAGCTGCTATTTTTCGAATTTTGATTTTTCCCTGTCACATTATGATGAAGTATTGGAAGTCGCTGGAAATATATTGGGCATCAGCAGAAGAGATATACCTTGTAATCCATAAAGATTTGTGTGCGAATTCGCAAGGCCTGGAGGTAGATTTAGTGTCGAAAGTTTCCGGAAACTTCATTTATTTTCCTTGATACTAGTAAATTAAGTTGCCACTTTAAGCGCCTTATAAAAATTAAAGCGTTTTGATTATGCATGTACACTTTTTTTTGCTCTAAAGGAAATTTAGAGAATGTCTAGTGTTGGAAGTATAAATTTGATTTTATCTTCATGAAAAGGACACACACAAAGGCACATTTGCCACATGTGTGGGTATTATGCCACTAATGCTAATTTGGTGCTAGTCAGCCCCTCATATTCTTAAAGTTTTCGGTATCTTCTTATCTGCGCACCTTAAGTTTATAATAAGCTATTCTATTTCATAAGCTGCCGAAAAGAGAAGCGAAAAAATTGGACTTGATTTATCTAAAGATCTCTATAGATTCTCAGATGTTGAAGGATCTGACTTTTTCCTCTGTTTTATGACTTCTGGTAAAATTTGCATTTTTAAAAGAAGCACCAAGCATTATGATTCCCCTACTCTGTAGACTAGCAAGCGGTCTGTTATGTGTGTGCAATGTGAAACTGAAATGCTTCTGCTTGCAATATACTCAATTCTATGCTTTCTTCAGAGTGTAAGCCTGTCTTAGAAGAGAGATTCTATTATATATCAGGCTCCTCTCGCTTACATTGCTTTGCTTCAATTACATTTTATCTTCACAAAGAATGCTACCTCCCTAAAACACTCATAGCAGAAACCTTTTGCTGCCTACATTTTTGTACACAAAAAATGATCATTCGCTTCAACATTAGCTCAAATATTCCCCTTTAAAATTTGTGTGTGTTTTTTTTATAAGCAGTTTTACGCTGGATTCCCTTATGCATACTATACACCTTCATCCCGGCATCAAAGAAAAAGTGCCTCAATCCCGTATTCAAAGTACCTGGAAGAGGCTCATATCTCGCATTTTGAGCAAACCTTTGATACTGATTCTTTCTACATCAAATTCTCCGATCAAGAGGTGATTCAGAAAGATAAGCGCTCAAAAACTGCCAAAAAGCACCACATAAATTGCTATATAGTGTTTGTATGAGTGTGTGTGAGTGTGGGATAAATTCTTTACTTCATCGGCGAAGATTTGTTTGAATAAAGCAACTGGTTTTTGTGAGGCCTTCGGTGTGAAAAACTTGAGCGCTTTTCTTTCTTGAAACATTTTCTTTCGTGCAGGTTCTTGTGTGTGTATAGATATAAAGAGGCTTTGGAACACACACAAGCTTTAAAAAAGTCCAATTTTTTTTGCTTTTTGCTTCTTTTCACCTATATATTAGTATATATATAGATATTTAGTTGTTATCTTTCCCTAATCTAGTGCTTGCGCTTAAAAATGATTTTTTTCTGCATATGAGGAGTAGTTTGTTTGATGGATTTCAAGCTGTATATATAGAAGGTATTTGTGTGCGTATATTAAAGAATTTAGAGAGTTTTTCTCAATAATATTAACCATTTTTAAAGTTTTTTTCTGCTTAAAAGATGTTTTAGAGTATTTGATCTAAATAAAGCCCTGTACACTTGCAAAATTCACATCTTTACCTAGAGAAGGCATACTACCCCTCAGCATGAGTCAAATAAACCACTCACGGCTGGAATTGCGCCTATTTCAGTTTTTGTGAAGAAGTTCTTGAAAGCCTGCTTATAAAAGAATAAAAGCTGAAATCCCTGGTTTTTTAGTTCTCTCTCATTTCATTGACAGCAAGAATAGCAACTTTATGGCTGTCTTTAGCTTCCTATAATGAGGCTCTAGGTCTTTGTTTCATCTTCGTTGCGACCTTCACTTCTTGTTACTTGATGTGCGTGAAGATGTGGCTATTGATGAAGATGGACTAGCATAAGACACCAGGCCGCCTCCTGTGTGTGCCTGTGTGTGTATTTTTTTCGTGATAAAATATATGCTGCAGAGCTGCTTTCCTCTCAAGTTAAAACTAGGGAAGATTTCTTTGCCGTTACTCTTAAAATTATATGTGTGTAACCCAGTTACTTTGTAAAATAGCTCAATTTTATCTATAATACTAGTTTTTCCGAATGATTAGTTGGAGGAGCACAAAAACTTTCCTATCATATTAACGTGGAAGAAACTCCTCATCTACTGCAATAGTTTCTGATAGCTCTTATTGAGTAGATTTTTTTTCAGTTTAATGGTGGAATTTAAAAGTGTTGATTCTGATCGTCTTCTTCCTATGAATTTACCCTGTTTTATTATGAAATCCCTCAGTTTAATGGGGTTTGAGAGTGTTGATTCCCACCCTCTTCTTCTTCTTTTTCTTCTCATGAATTCACCTCTCCTTTTCATACTTCAAGCTCCTCTTTTTAAAATCCACTCTTTCTCTCCCCTCTTCTACCGCGAAATCCACTGGAATTTCAGGTTTTCCTGGATAATGTAGCTCAGTTTAGATGTGAGTTAGCTGCGAACAACCCTAACGTATTTACTGAGTCCTCTTTTCTACTGGAAATTGAGCTGCTCTTCTGCTCCTTTAAGACGGTTGACTATATTTTAATGGATGACGCAAATCGAAAGGTAAAACTTTAACTTTTTTTAAGATTCTTTTTTGTCATTGTAAACGGGTATCTTTAGGCTTGAATAGTGCATTAGGAAACCACGGAAAGTATGGAAAAGTGAGCAATTGGCTAGTAAGGCGTCGTGTGTGTAGTCATATCAAAACCTTGTTTCGCACACTTTATGAAGTCAAGAGGGTGTGGAAAGGTGTCTAATAATCTGGATTTAAGGGGGGGGAGTTCACAAGAAGGTGGTGGCTCATATAAGTTATTGCTTTTGATTTGAGAAAGGGATAAAGCTTGCTGGGTTACTAGGCAACTGTGGTTTAGGCCTTTGGGTAGAATGCTTGATAGCTACGCTAGCTATTTGGTGGGCTTCATCTTGAAGAAGGTATTTTCTCCCTCAAATTCCGGGTTTTTTCTTGAGTTTTCACCCTCATCGGTTTACTCCTCAGTGGAAATTTTCATTCTTCAAATTCTAAGACTATACTACCACCGTCGAAGAAAAACTCTTTAATTTGATGAATGCTTTTGGATTTGTGATAGATTATACCAAAATTATGCTTTTTCTCTCTTTTTCGTCATATTAACAGTTGAGAGGCAATTTTGAGCAGTGTATATACAGACGCACAAGGGTTCGCACTATTTCTATTGCTAAACAGCTGGGAATATGTGCCTTGTCTTCTTCATTTGTATGCTTGTCGCAAAGAGGCATTCTTCATCTTCTTTGTGAATTCATGCAGTGCATGTTGCACATCTGCTAATTTTTCAAAAGCTTTTAAGTTTAGTCAAAAGGTGATGTATCATTCGAAAATTTTGTGGAATTTGTGCGAAATTTGGTTTTGTGTGTGTGTGTGTGTGTGTGTGCACGTCTCATTAAGCAGCGGTTTTTTCGAGGTATCTTTAGTAAGGGAGGCGAGTGGTTTCTCCTGTGAGGGGGTGCTGAGGATATTTTAAAAACGTTTGAGAAGGAGGAAGAATATACATACCATGGTTTTGCATTGAGTTTCGCAGTAACAACTTGTAATAGAGTGATTTTAAGCAGCATGTGTGTATATGTGTGTGATGGTCTATGGGCTTCTCTATGTGTGTGTCCAATGTATGAAGCTAATGATCAAAAGTTGAGTATCTTTCGCTTTTTTTCCTTTTTAAGAGTTTCTTGTGCAAATACCCCTAATTTGGACTTAATTTAGTGTATGTACAGACACATCATCGTTAATTTTGTTTTCATCTTTATCAGCTTAAATACAGGTCATTGTGCAATCAACTACTAAGGCTAAAGAATGGCACATCAGGTATTGCCTTGATTAGCAAAGATTTTGGGTTTTCTCCTTTTCTAATGGGAAAAATCGTTGCTTTTTATTGAAAATATTACTGTCATAAAAAGAAGTACTTTTAGTTACTTCTTCGTGATGAAATATCTTGTATGTGTGTGTGTATGTTTGGTGTTTCTCATTTGGTAGCAGCAAAGGTTTTCAAAGGAATTTGAGACTGCAGAGACTCACACACATGTGTGTGTGGCTTTTAGTTTGGGGGAGAAATATGTATTTATCAACGCATACGCTTTTTTCGTTTTTACGCAGCCACTTTCAAAGACCCTGAATGTGTGTGACTATCTCTCTGTGAGTGTGTGTGTGTGTCTTTGGATACTTGTGTTTTTGTGTTGCTCTATGTGTGTGTGTAACAGTGTGTACTTGCGCCTGTGTGTGTATTTTTTATGCTTTAGCATATCCATATTATGTGTGCGTGGAGACACTCCTGTGTGTGCGACTTGTTTCTTAAAAGGTTGTGTATGCTTCTGCTTATCCAAAGGCTATGGGTTCCGCGATTGTATGCTTCTTTGGTTAAATTTCTCGACTTAATTATCAACCCAAAATGCGAGAAGCTAAGCACAAGGGCGAAAAATGAAGAGAATCTCCCACACACACACATTTATTCCTAAATGAAGATATTTGGCTAGTGAAGTATCATCCATTCGATTCTTAAACTTTTCACTAGTTATCCGAGATTGATAGGCTAAGAAATGTTTTTTTCGAGGAAAAATCACAGACTTTGAGCTTTTAATTAGAAAAAGTGCAAAAACAGAGGTTTTCTCAGGGTTTTCTCATTGAAAAAGAAAGATTATATGCTGATGTTTGAAGAAGAAATTCTCAGTTTTTTGCTAAAGTAGCATCTTTAGGTTTGATATTTCTAAAGTGTGCAGATTGTGTGCTGTAGTGAGCGTCTTAGAGTTAATTTAGGCGGTTTTACACACACAATATGCAGGTATTCATGAGTTTTTCCCGGTTGAGTTTTCTGAAGATTGCTGCAGTTCAGGTAAGTGTTTATATTGTTTTAGTAGGAATTTGAGTTTTTTGAAGAATTGAGATAAAATTTGCATTCTCTATATATGTGTGTGCTTGGGTTTGTGTGTGTGTGTGTGTGCGCTTTGGGTACACATGCCTGTGTAGATATGAGTGTGTGCACCAATTTTTATGCTGGTTTTCTTTAGATTAGCTTCGTGCAGCTTGTGCATATGATTCAATGAGCCAGGTGTTGGCGAGCTTCCACTTTGATAATATCGTGTGGCGTTGCTAGTGTATAGCTACTAGTATTTATTTCCAATAACTCTCGTAATTTACCTATTTATATATGATTTTGTAGAAGAAAAAGAGCGAGATACCACTGAAAACTCAGTAAACTCTCAAAAAGTTTCCAGTGTGTGTACTCAAAATGTTTGCTTGTTTAATTTAGAATTTTCGTTTGATGAAATCTAGCGGTAAACTTCTTTTTGAGGCTGCTTTTACTTTCTCTTATTTTGCTTTTCATATGCTTATGAAAATATATTAGTGCCTCTTTCAATAACAACCACTTTGAATCAGTAAAAATTTATACGCACACACACATGTGTGTTTGAATCAGTCAAAACTCGAAAACACGTACTCACACACCACCTGAAGCACTCAAAAAATCTTTCGCACACACAAAACACCCCAATCCATCAGCAACTCACACGCACACACCATTTCTTTATTCACGCCCATTCAACGGACCTTCCACTCCATGTTCTTACTGTTCGACCTTTTTTCTTTGTGTGTGTGTGTTCTCGCTCAACAGCGAACTTGATGGTGCATACAAACATTATAGATTTTCGATTTCGCGTTTCTCCTTCGCGGATAATACCTGATGATCATGTTATCGCAAGATTGAGGCATAAGCTAGCAAAGAGATGTGAAACTGAAGATATATCACAGGGTTTGGATGATTTAGAAGATGATGAAAGTTCCATGAAGGCAGAGAGTTTAGCTCAATGTGCGAACTTCAAAGCATATTCGATGAGATCTTCATCTTCCGATCAAAGGGCGAAAGATAGAGGTTTTTCTTCAAATGCATCTAATTCTAAAGGATTGCTTTTAAATACTCCATCTTCAGTTTTTAGTGAAGAAGAAGTATCTGTTTTAAACAGAATCTTGCAGCTTCTTGAAGCTGATTTTAAGGATGAAAGTAGTAGAAATATCTGGAAGAAGAGTGGAGGTCATGATTATGCAGATTTCCTGCAATATCTCTGCAAATCTGGAGTAGAATGGGGGAAAAAGTGGGTTTTTCAGCTTTTAACATCGGCCGAATTTGATGAGAATACGAAGAAGCAGTTTTCAGGAATATGCGAGGCGGGTTAGACGGAAATTTGTGCATGTCTGAAAGTGTGTGTTGAGTTGCTTTTTGTGAATTGAGGGAGTGGGTTTTTTTCTTATTATGATGAAGGTTTTTCGAAAAAATTTGAGCGAAAATATAGAATCTATGCTTCGGGAAGGGAAGCTTTACTTGAAGATTGCGGTTTTGATGGATGTTCTTCAGTATGAAAAGGGTGGAAAAAAGGGAGGTTAGCCTTCGAGTAGCCTAAAAAGTAGAGGGAGGGAAGGTTTTTTTGAGGGAACTTCTTCATCTTGATGGAGTTTCTTCATCTTCAACCTAATTCTTCACAGAGTTCACTTATAACCTATTAAACCTTCATTAGCTACTCTGTGCATTCCGTACGTTTATCACTAGGGAATCATCAATTTCTTCTATATGATGGCATGATATGCATAAGAGTTGGCTCCTACCCATTTTTCATCTTTTTTTGGCTAGACTTGGTGATTTTTCAGCCGAAATTCACAGAGTTTCCTCATCATCACACACCCGTTTGTGTGCTATCCCTCTTTTTGACAATAATCTTGCGAATATAACTTATGGTTGCAGAGGGTTTTCTCCTAGAATTACAGCAGAAAAATCACGCACTCGGTATCAGAGAATCAAATTTATCGTTGTCATAATCACCACCACCCTCCCTGATCGAGTCTTTCCCCCTCCTTTTTGTATCCTCTTTTTGTTATTTCATTCTCCGCAGCGTAACGCTTTCTTGGCATGAAACTATGTGTGTGTTTGGTTTCATCTTCATCACGCTTGAAGTAGCTTCTCCTCTTTAGGAGATTTTGTTTTAGATGGAGAAGTACCCCCCTGAAAAAGTGGGTATTTCTTCATATAAACAGAAGATAATCGCCTATAAATTTGGGATTTTCGAGTTTTTATTTTTATCTAATTAGGAATTTGATTTAACAAGATTATCTCTTGCACACACACCCAAAAATTTGGCACAAAATGTATAAACAGAGACAATTTGTACTATAATATATTAAAGACTACACGCTTTCGCCTGAAACTCTTGTTTTTGCAGAAAATCGAGTTTTCGGGGAGAAAGAAACGCTGAATGAAAGCTCAGGTGGGAGTGATAGAATGGAGGCGATTATACGGACTGTGCTCATGAAATTGATAAAAATTTATAGGATTCAACATCTTTTATATAGTAAATGCTTACTTGAGACGTATATGCGCATCATCGGGATATCGCTTTCTCTATGTAATGATAGCAGCAAAGGTGGAATTCTCAAGGAAAAGAGAGCAACTCATCTTCAAACTGAAAAAAATGCGAAAAAACATCAAAATTTTCTGTTTATTTTAGGTGAGAAATGAGTTTTTGATGTTTGAAATGGACGTTTTGGGGGGGAATTTAGAGAGAAAAATGTGGATCAGGAAGATGAGGGTGTGATTTTATGTGTGTATGATGGGTTTTGGGGGAAGTTGTGTGTGTTTTTTTTGAAGTTCAAGGGTTGCTTGGATGTGCTGGTTACCTGCATTCTGATGAAGGGTAGATTGAATTCTTGTCTGATAAGGATGTGGCATGATTCTCAGTATTTTCTGTATAAAAAAGGTGCGCCGTTTGTGTGTGAATTGGGGTGCTTTTTTTGTATAGATCAGTGCGTGTGTGTGTGTGCCCCTTTTAGTTTAACTCTCAG